>CAUYRH010010289.1:0-27096 GCA_963574655.1 Perodicticus potto
TCAGTTTCTTGTGAATTTCCTAGGCCTGAATTCCATGGATGGACTGTGTCCATTCATTGATACACTCATTCACCTTGCCCCTGGTGGAAGGGACTGTATTCATTTGTTTCCTGGCCAAGGAACCCATGCACCTATATATACCTTGAGGCTAGAGGCCTAGAGGAGGAGACAGGGAAAGACCGGGAGAGGAACGGAGAGAGTATCTCTCTCCCCACTTGAAATCTCTCCCTCTACCAGGAGCTTTGGTGTTTTCTGTATTCTTTTCTGTAAATCAATTCTGTCTTACCACGGAGGGGTTGGGGGGGGAAATAATGTAATGAAGAATAATAAAATACATATATTCAATTAAAAAAAAAAAAGAAAAGACCTCAAATTCCTAGGGCAAAATACATCACTCTGGGACTACATCTTTGCATGGGCTAAGTGATAGTAAAGACCACAAATTCATGCCTCAAATGGCCAGCCATGTTTAGACTGGCCCTGGGGGGGTATGAAGACTGGACAGTTTTGCTTCTGCATGGTGACTTGCTCCCCTCTAAGCTCAGCTGAGCTGACCAACGAAAGTGGTGGGGGAAAGGAGGAGGGAGTGTTGACTGCATCTAGCAATTCTGGGCTCTTTGGCAAAAAAATTCACCAACAGACCTTGGATATGTTTGCTGCTAGAGAAAGCACATGCTATAGATGAACAGTAAGGAGCAGGTAGTCTTTTTCCTTCTCTCCTAAGCTGCCCTACAACCCCCAAGCATACCAGAACCCTAGTCATCTGCAAAATAAACATATCTGGTCTCTCCCCCTGACACAGACCTTCTAAAACTCTTGTCATTTTCTAAATGTAAGGGTAACATGAATGACTTTTTAAAATAATATTTGGCTTAGTCCCTAATTCCATAGCACAAAAGCTTTAGACACTTGGAATCTCCAGAGGGATAAGTTTCTTTTTGTATGCTAGAAAGATGACTGGTTTCTGGGGACCCTAGATAGCTCCAGGATGAGGGCTGGTCACCAGGAAGACCAGGGCATGATTAGAGGGCTGGAACATTCACCCCCATCCTTTGAACTCTGGAGAGGTGAGAAGGGCTAGAAATAAGTTAAACACCAATGGCCAACCATGCCTAAGTAATGAAACTTTCACAGACTGGTGACTATAACGACATCCCAGGAGGATGGCATAGCCCAACCCCATGAAGACAAAAGCTCTTACACTCTGGACCTTTCATACCTCATCCTATGTGCCTCTTCATCAGTCTGTTTATTTGTATCCTTTATAATATCCATTATAATAAACATTACAGTAAGCAAGGTGTTTCTCTGAGTTCTGTGAGCCATTATATCAGCTGATGGGACCTGAGGAGTCAGTTGTGGGAATCCACTATTTGTAGCCATGTCAGACAGAAGTATGGCTAACCTGGGGACCCACCACTTGGGATTGGTATCTGGGGGGGGAGTGTGAGGATGGTCTTGAGGGAATGAGCCCATAACATTTGAGTCTGTGCTAATGCTGGGTAGTTACTGCCAGAACTGAACTAAATTGTATAGGGTGTCCCAAAAATCACCCCCAAACTTACCATGCATAAGGAAAATGGAAAATTGTAACTAAACATATCTTTATTTACAAAACATTCCCTATGAAAATTTACAAAGTGGTGGCCGACACATAGAGAACATTTTGTAAAATTTGTAAGGAATATTTTTTAAATAAAGGAACATTTATCTACAATTTCCCATTTTCCCTATGTATGGTGATTTTAGGGGCAACTTCGGGGACATCCTGTAGAATACCCAATCGGTGCCCACAGAGAATTGGAGAGTTACAATGTGTAGAACACTACTCAATTGATGTCAGAAGTGCTGGGGGTGGAGAAATGATTTTCTTTTATAATCCACCCACCTGTCCAATCCCTCATTGAACACATGTGTATTAAGTATCTATTATAATTATGTGCCAGGCACTGCTATGCATTAAAGATTCAGTAATGACCAAAACATATATGGCCTCTTCCTTCTGAAGTTTACAGTCTAAGAGAACATGCAGAGTTCACACAGTAAAAACACAAATGAATCATAAAATATTGTGCTAAAGACTAAAAAGAGGAAAAAATGAAAAAGCAGGACATGACCTTTGCTTACACGATTAGGGATGGCTGTAAAGAAGTGACAGTTGCTGAGAAGAAAAGGATGTGAAGTACTAAGAGGTGAAACAAAAGGTGGTAAGAAGGGTTCGCAAAGAAATCAGTGATTTCATGAAGAGCTGGAGGCAGGAAATAATAGGAAGATGGGCAGGTCAGGAATGAGACAGGTGGCACAGTATTACAGCAAGGGAGGTGCAGATGAGGCAGACAAGGCTAGGGAGACAGGCAGGTCCAGGACAGGTGAGCCAGAACACAGGGCCTCACAGGCTGGGGTAGGGGCTCTGCAAGGTAGGAATGGGAATGAAGCTACCTGACTTAGGTTTTTAACAGAGCACCCAAGCTTCTGCATAGATAATGAGCTTGGGGCCAAGGAAGGAGGTAAGGAGACTATTTAAAGCATGATCTAGGGACTAACAGCATCAGTATCACCTAGGAACTTGTTTGATTTCCAGAGCCCCACCCCAAATCTACTGGATTAGAAACTCTGGGGATTAGGCCAAGAATCTGTATTTGAAGAAACCTTCCAGGTGATTCTGATGTACAGGGAGGCCTGAAAAACCACTAGTTTAGGGGATTACCATGTGGCCTTGGCAAGAAATTAGAGCAGCTTACAACAGGATGGTGACAATAGAGATGAAAACCATTAACAATCTGTAAGTATAGTCGTGTGACACACAGTGATACTTTAGTCAATGAGAAACCACATATATGATAGTGGTCTCAGAAGATTATATTGCACTTTTGCTGTACCTTCTCTATGTTCAGATATGTGTAGATAAAGAAATACTTATGTCATAATTGCTTGCAGTATTCAGTATAGGCTCATGCTACTAGGCATGGACCCCAGAAACGATAGTCTACACCAGACAGCTGTGTGTGCAGTTAGCTGTGGCTGCACCATCCAGGTTTCTGTAAGGACTCTCTGTGATGTCCACACAATGACAAAATCCCCTAATGATATATTTCTCAGAATATATCCCCATCATGAAGTGACATGTGACTGTATTAATAGGTATTCCCTACAAATTGGCAAAGGTGAGTGAATGTAGCATGTCTTAGAGCTGTGATTCTCAACCTTCCTACTGCCGCAATGTATTTTCATTGTTACAAAGGGGTCGCGACCCACAGATTGAGAACCACTGTGTTAGAGCCATCAGGACAATAACTGAGGAAGTGAGACAGTCTTGCAGCACAAAGACAATATTCTGTACCCCTGTGAGTGCTTGTGTGAGGCTTTCTCACCCCCAGGGACTTCAGCACTTGAGGTTCCTTAAAAAATTGCTACATCTAAGAGCTAATATTTTAAACATAATTATACTCAATTCCATTCAACAAGAACCTGCTGGATACACAGTAATAAAAGCTAATAAGAACTTAAAGAAGTCTTTGTAAATAAGTCCCACCAGGAAGACCTAGAAAATAATAATGAGGAGGTGAAGGAATTCTCAAAGGCAATTGTTGCATAAAGGCTGATGAAAAAAGCAGAGAGGAAAACTGCCCAGTTGGTTCTTAAGCTGGACACCACATTCTGCTGGTATGACTGTTTTTTTTTAAATACCAAAACCCATCCTTCCCCAAAACACACATGTACGTGTATGTGTATCTGTGTGTGTGTGAGTGTGTGCGCCGGCACACACTCCCTGCCACACTCACCCACAAAGACATATACACATCATTTTGATGGGAAAAAAAGAAAAGGAGCAACATGTTTAACAGCCCTCCTGTCCAGCTACAATGGGAAATACAGCAATTAATGTCACCTTAAAGAAGAAGAATCACCAGTTTCATGGATGAAGTTTCTTCTGTGATCTCTACTTTAGAAGAAAAACTGAACTGTGTAAGAGAGTACAAAATGTCCTTAAATTAGGTCCCAAAATGCATCCATCCAGAAGAATAGGTTTGTGGAAAGGAAGGACTTTAGTGACCAGCTAGTCTGACCTCCTTTAACAGAAAATGTCCAGACTTGCCTGATACCAATCCACCCACAGCAGTCCTAATATGAGAGCCCGCCTCCCTCTCCCAACATTTTTATCTTTCCCACACACCTTCCAAAAAGTCATTACACTAAGAAGATGCTTATTTATAATAAAATTGTCTCAATAAACTTCACTTGATGCCTGTAAACTAACACACTGTAGCGTGTTCCAGATTAATCAAGCGGCAGTCTGTTTAAGTAACTCCGTGCCCTGAACATTCTGGCCAGGATTTCACTCCGTGTCCTTAGCCACGGCTCTACTCTCGGAGTAAGACGTGCTCACGTGCTATGAAGGTAATGATTAGAGGGATTAGAGACATTTCTGAGTGCAGCAGACTGACAGAGAAACCAGGAGAGGGCTCTTCCCTGGCATCATCAATTAGGCAATCCAAATTGCAAGAGTGAAGCAACATCTTATTTCAAATAGAACAGAGTTGGGGAAAAAAACCCATGACCAATATCAAGAAAGCAGCAGCAGCTCCAATAATATCTCTATACAGAAATAAACCCCAGATCTTAACAAGTGTATCACTCAATGCTTTTTTTTTCTTTTTCTTTTTTATTTTTTTTTTCAAAGAACAGCTGAAAAAAGCGGGGATTTCAATGGGGAAAAATGATTGCTATGATTATGTTATTTGTTTGGGTCATTTTCTGTCATTTATTTTTCACAGATCAATATCTATCTTCAGTTACACCCCCACAATTTAACAATCTGAAAGAGAATGTTTCTGCAGAAAAACTGACTCATTGGAGGGGTTTGGGTTGGATCATCCACAGCAGATTTGCATTTGGGGAAACCTTTCTGGAAGTACTGATGCCAGTGCGTCTGCTGCCTTTAAGATCAAATATTTACTCCGGAGAAAATATAATCTTTTTTTAATTAAGAAAGCTTAGATATGAGAACAAAATAACAGGAAAAATTTATGCTTTGTATTCAGTCCTAAACCAGTCTGTGACAAAAATAATGATAGTAATAGCAAAATAACTGCATTCCTTGAAGACTGAGAGCTCCCAACTGCTCAACTATATTGTTGGAGGCACTTTCAGTAATGCTGACATCCAGTGGCTCAGATGGGCCTGGGGAATGTTCCTGCAGGGGGCGCCCTTAACAGACATGTGTTAGGTGCCTGTTTTGCCTAACAAGGCAGAGACCCAACCTCATGAGAGAAAATTTAAAGGCACAGCACAGAGTTAGAAAAAAGTGACAGGAACAAGGATACACTGAAAAGAAAAGAAACAAAAGAGAAGTAAAGATGTCAAGGCAGGGAGCACAACAGAGAGAGAGAGAGAGAGAGAGAGAGAGAACATGGCTGTGTCAATGTTCTTAGCTTATGCCTCTACCTACCATCAGATGGCACCTTCTCTGTTTCCTGTCCTTGGAATTTTTGAAGTCTACCTGTATCTTTAAAGCGGGGCTTCTCACAACCAATGCATACTGAACAGACTGATCCCTTATCCTGATTATTTTGGGGGCACTGGCTTTAATTTTTTTTCAGTCAACCTGACTATATTAATCTATATTATCAATGATCATAATCCAACTCACAAAGTAAGAAAATATGGCTGATCACTTCCTTCTTAAAACCCACTGATCCTTCTTCATTGCGCTGAGCACGCACGTCAATTTCTCTAACACGTCTCACCAAGTCCTGTAGGACCTCACGTCTGCTGACCTTTGTTCTCATTTTGTCCCCACCTCAAACCCTGTGCTCCAACCAGAACTGTGGACATCTCTCAGTTACTCAAGCCCACCAGGATGGTGAAAACCTCTACCTCCTCCTCAGGATCCCAAAGCTTATTCACCAATCCAATCCCTGGCTCTCAACATTTACCAAGAAGACTTCTACACTCCCCCAACTCTAATGAGCTGCTTTTCTTATGTATCCTCACAGGACAGTACGGCTACACGAATCACAGCATCTCTGCCCTTATTATAACTGCCTGCCAACCTGCCTCTCTTTCCACCATGGTGTCAATTCTTTCATCTTCCCTCCTATAGAGCCAACCTTAACACTGAGAACAGTAAAGACAATTTAGTGTCATTTTAATCAGAACCATTATTTATTTCCTTTGGAAATAACAAGGAGGAATGTTCACTAAGAGAGATCAGCTAACGTACTCCATAATTCCCAAATTCCTTACAAAGTTCCATGCCAAGAAAAAACCACATTTCATGGGTACTGCTTCGTCTCACTTCCAAATGTGAGATTTTTAAGAGTCAGGCCAGCTCTGGCCCAGTGTGTTTTGCCTGGCAATGGTAGTAGGTGCTGAGGGACTCTGTCCCCCACTGGCAGTCACCTGCGCACAGACTGTTTGTCTGAGGTTGCGTTCCCTGGGAAACAGACTCTGAGACTCTGAGATTTATGTGCAAAAGGTTTATTGGGAGTATTGTTGGAATTAATTTTGGAAGGAATGGAAGAAAGCAGGATTCGGCAGAGGAAGAGCTGAATTGAGATGCAAACTGAAAGGAGAATTCTGAATCCCACAGGGAGTTTGGGGGCTTGGAATTCCCTCTGGAGTTGCCCTAACTGAAGCAAGGGAGAAAAAGTCGTGGAATATCATCTGCCCCCTCCTTCCTGGGGGGTATTATGACCTTGGATAAAGCAGCTGCTAAAGGCAGCAAGCAATTAGGGTTGATAATGACAGCTGGGAACTGTCAGAACCTGCGTTGGCTGCAGCTGGGGAAATGAACGCCTGGGTCCTGAATCAGGCATCTAGGATGCACAGCACAGCACCCACTATACTATTTCCAAGAAGAGAAAGAGGTTCTGATGCTTTTATTACTTTCCTCTGATCAGAATGCCTGGGCACAGAGTGTTTATCAGTTACAACTTTCCTTCAGCTAATTGGCAATACAATGAGATACATTTCTCTCTCACATGCTTACAAGGAAATATATAAAGAGCTAGTGAGCATTCTTCCAATAAAAACGCAGCTCTATCAAGAGACATTTGGTGTGCAGCTTTGGTGAGGTGAGGGGTGGGGTTGTAAAGAGACAAAAATGTTTAGACGACCTTAATTAAGAGCAATAAACACTTCCTATACTCTATTCATTCTGCAGGCTTCCTTTGAGGAGGGAATTGAATCCAAATGAATCTAGATCAATCACAAAATTCTAGGCTCTCAAAGGAAATTTTCCTGTGACCCTAAACTCCATGCATATTTGTTTAGGTAAATGGAATGAAATCTTATGCAAAATAGTGGCATGCATATTTTTATTCTGAAACAGTGAAGGTTTTGGTTCTAGAATATGCTAGGCCAGTTTTTTAAATGTAAATTAATAAATATATCCTGGGGGTTAGGAATCAAAACCACAGAAGACAGAGGAAATTGCAGAAAAGGAAGAGGGCTCTTAGCGGAAGCCTTGGGAGAGATAAAGGCGGTAAGGAAAGGTAAACTGCACTTAGCACTGCATTCTGCTTGCATCTGAGCCAAAGAAGAAAGCTGAGAGGTGTCTAAGAGGGGCTGACAGCTGCAGGTCCCAGGAAGGCAGAAATCAATAATTCTGAGTCATAAAATCAGAAAAGGTATTGAACATTTGGATGGCAAAGTAGACCCAGGAAAAGAAATTATCCTGTGCTATGCCAGTATCTGTAAAACAAACAAACAAACAAAAACTACTTACTGCGACTGATGGGGAAGGAGATCTGGGAATTACCTTACAACCCACTAAAAATGTATAAATGCTCACTGACATTGTCCCCATTCAAGGCACTGTTTTATCTTTGACACATCAAGTTTTAAAAGCTTTCATAGACTCATTTGGGACTGCGGTTGCCCAGCATTATTTTTGAAATGATGTCCTCACCTGTGATTTCTCCTACTGTTGAGGGATGTCGATATGAATTTTCGTGATTGAGTAGAAGATATGGCATATACACACATTTTACTAGTGGATGCAACACCACTGGCAGCTTACCAATCTCCCCCAAGTGCATGTTTGTCCACAGACTCACAGAACCTGGCCATCAGTGGGCTACTCGGACAAGAAGGATGGCAGTCCCCACTTGGTCATCTGCTAGCTTGTGACCTTGCAAAATTTCCTTAACCACAGTACGACATAGCTTTCTTGTCTCTAAAATAACATAAAAATGAATATTTTAAAAGCCCTGTCTATCTCACAAGAATTTCTGAGAGATTCAAATTAGATTTCTGTAAGTGAAAGTGGCTTATAAACTTTAAGATGCAATACAAACATAAGGAATGATGACAAAAGGTGAAAAGAGCGTAGGATTCTATTATGGAAAGGGCGTAGAAGATAGCCAGTAAAATTGGTAAGAAAAATAGTTTAGATATAAATTCATTTACATTTGGCCACTTTTCACCCTAGTAACAACATGAAATATAACGAATAAGCTTTTCTTGGTTATTGTAGAAATGCTTTCTATTCCTTAGATAGCATGATAAAACAGCTGTGTCTGGCATGATTTTTAAATGGCCTTAATATGAGCTGCTACTGCTTTAAGGGTTTTCAGTGTATAAACTGATTTAATCCCTGTTACAACCCTAGGAAGAAGGAACCACCACGTGTATTAAGCCCACTTTATAGATGAGAAATCTGAAACTCAGAGAGTTTAAATAATTTGCCCATGATCACATATATGGGAATAGCATCACCAAGAGTTGTACCCAGCAGTCTGGCTTCTAGCCCAACATGGTAGAATGAAAGAGAATAAGAACACTAACCTTGAAAATTATCACTGTGGGAAGGAGGTAGAAATAGGTCAGGGAAAGAAAATACTTAAAAGTTTTAAAATAGGTTACCAAAGTTTTTATCTATCCTCTTCTAACTATATAAAACTACCTGATTAAAAGCAAGCCCCTATCCCATAAACAGTCTAATAACTAGGAATCTCTTTATTTCTCATAAAAGGACAGATTTCTCTCATTGGTGATTCTGCTTTCTGATTTCAGATTGACCTAACACCATTCCCAGTCCTTAATTGATCTGAAACAGGACAAATGAACAGGTTGGTCATGCCTACAGTTTGTCACCAGAAATGCTATGACAACTATCAATTTGTCTTAAAAGAAATGATTTATAGCTTGGACCATATCCTATCATTCATTTTTTGGAAGAAGAGACTTTGAAAGCAAAAATGAGTTATACCAAGGGTTTATGTAACAAGAAGTCCTAATTTCCTATAGCTGAGAGCATGAGACCACGTCATTCCGAGCAGACAGGGCAAGTCAAATGTCCTTTGAGCTTTATGTGACCACAGTAGAGAGCAGTCACTTTGAATCTATAGGCTCCTGCCAGAATAATTTTATTCGTTTCCCAACCATGAGTTTCTTCTTTGTGCCAGGCACCAAGGCAGAGACCTGGGACACAGAATGTGTACAACCCAGTCTCTCCCCTGAGAAAGTGAGAGCACGGCAGGGCAAAGTCAGAGACTGCTACGGGGAGCTTCTAAGTGCAGACCCTGGGAAGGGGACTATGCATGAGATAGTGGACAAGGAATAACTTGGGACCGAGACTAATCAGAAGGTGGGAAGAGAAGCAAAAATAGGACCGCAGATCAAAAACAAAGTCCATAAATAGCTACCTGAGATGAGTATTGAAAAGGGGTGGGAAGAGAAGCTAATGGAGACACAGAGGAGGCAGATGCACATGCAGGAATTACTTCTGAATAAGATGGGTGAGATCTGGGATCCAACTGGGTAGGATGGGAGAGGGTGCTGATCCCAAAGTTTCTCTTAAGTGACAAGTTTCAAACTACCATTGGTACCATCTGTGGGCCACAACAGGAGGTGACATACATTGGCTTGGCACCAGGGTCTGTCTAAATGAACTTTTGGAAGTTACCAGGTAGAGGACCATCTGTATGTGATCATGTCCTTAGCACAGAGGAGGAGGAACGGATAGTGGTTAAGAGGACAGGCTTTGCCTCAGACTGCCAATGGGGTAGGGTTTGGGGGAGGGGGAGAGACATTGGTCACTTATCTGTGACTCAGATTATAGTCAAATGTAAAATAACAACAAAATAGTAACTATGTCAATTAGAATATATGCTGCAAGGACAAGAACAAGAATACTGGTAGTGGGAAAAGAAACTGACAGCACCTTTCTTTTGGAAAACTGTTCATATCTACTAATGCTGAATAACTTGTATGACCTATGACCCAGAAATGAGTACCTGTGGGTACTGAAGGACCTACATGAGAATTTCCTAATACTTCTATTTGTAGTACTAAAAACTAAAAATAACCCAAATTTCCAGCAACAGAAAGATGGATATATAAATTATAGTATATGCATACGATGGAACACTGTACAGTAATAAGCACTGGAAGTCAACTACACGCAGATGGATGAAACCCACAAACGTAACCTTGAGGAAAGAAGCCCGGCACCAAACAGCACGAACTGTATGACTAAGTCTGCATAATGTGCAGACACAGGCTGAACCAGTACACGTCCAAAGTCAGGGCAGCAATTACCGTTGAGTAGAGGAGAGGGAAGAAGAGAGCACTGAGAAACCCCCCCCCAAAAAAAAACACCAGTAATATTTTACTTTGATTTGGCTCTTGCTCATCTGAATGTATTCACTTTGTAAAGTTTTGTTAATTTCTTAAAACGTTTTAAAAGATTAATTCTTTAGGTGCTGCTCTACTTGTAGAGATGTCAGCACAGAAACTGCTTGATAACAAGTATTCAGCCTAGTTGAGATTAGAACATCAAGAGAATGAAGAGGATAAGGACAAAGAGTCCAATGGAGAAATTTGGGAGGAGAACTGGAAGGGCACAAATTCTACCGCTGCCTTCGGATAGAGATATTTGCTAGCGCAACAGTCACTGAAGCCAGACCCAAGTAAAAGACTGCCAAGGGGAGCTTCTAAGTACAGAACCGGGGAAGCAGACTATGAGAGAGCAGAGAAGGAATAACTTGGGACAGAGATTTATCAGGAGGTGGGAAGAGAAGCAAAGTAGGATCACGGATCAAAAACAAGAAAAGAAGATCTGTCATGAAGTGTGGTGTCGAGAGTTTTCATGCTGCATAGGACTGAGAGAGATGAAGAATATATATAGCCTCACAGACTTGCCTGTGACCCCGGCTGGAACAATTTTAGAAGAGTTGAATTTAGAATGGAATTTCAGGGAGTAACGGCAGTGACACGTGAACTGCTAGGGCAGTGAAGGGAAGGGGAGAAGCACAACACCACATCAAGATGAAACAGATGAGAGCAATGTCTTTATCACAGTATTTACCACTTGAATATTCTGTTAACAATCTGAAAGAGGCTGGTCTGCGTGCAGGGGTATGGACAACTCATTGATCATGACCTGTTAAAAATTCCTTTGTTCCTTCTCCACTCCGCTGCTTTACTTGACTAGTACAAGAAAAAATTAAATAAAATGTGAAGGAACATAGGAGAGGAAGTAATAGGAGACCCAGGAAAGGTGAGGCACTGGAAAGAACAAGGTCCCTGAGGAGACAGAAGAGGAAAGATCCAGCTTCTCCAGCTCAGTGGGAAACTGTGAGCCTCAAGAGGAAACCTGGGCCTCAGAGAGGAAAAGATCCAGCTTCTCCAGCTCAGTGGGAAACTGTGAGCCTCAGAGAGAAGCCTGGGCCCTTCTCTACCACGAGGAAAAGCAGCAGAGAGGAGAGCGAATGCAGCCTGTCGCTGCAGACTGTCGTGACGATGATGACCCCAGCACTAGCTACGTTACTAAGATATGCCCATGTCCTTTACACCGAGTACCCACTCAGAATAAACCCTGCCAGGCCAGGGACTATTGTTACTTTCATTCTACAGATGAGGAATTGGGTGCAGGGAGGTTAAATAATTTGCTCACGCCGTTAGGCAATAGAGCTTTGGTCCTCTTCCCAATCTCTCCTCAAAATATCTCAGACCTCATCCCCTTCTCGGGAGCAGTATGTTTGCATCCTCTTTGATACAAAACCTGGGTGGAGGAAGTAGAAGAGCACTCTGGTCTACCTCGAATATGCTGTGAAGCCTATATGAGTCCCGTCTTGAATCTGAGGCTCTCGCCTGTGGAATCAAAGACTAGGACTAGATGAATCTTCTCAGATTATTTCTACCTCTAGCATTTTCTGATCACTTTGAAAGACGACCTCCTTTAATCAAGAAAAATGTCTTGGGAAAAGTGTAATATCTAACAGGGAATCTTTTGCAGTTTTTAAAGTGAAGAACGAGGCTCATTCAATCGAGGGGTCAGTAAACTTTTCCTGTAAATAGAAAGGTGTAAATATTTTAAGTTGTTCAGGTCATTCAGCGTCTGCCGCAATTACTCCACTCTGCTACTTTAGTGCTGAAAGCAATCGTGGATACATAGAAATGAAAGAACGTAGCTATGTTCTAATAAACCTTTACTTACAATAACAGGCCACAGGCCAATTTGGCCCATGGGCTGCAGTTTGCCAACTTTGGAGCTGTGGCCACTAATAGCACCTATTACCTGTAACTCAAGATAGGACCAAATGTAAGTCAGTTAAACCTGCCTCAAATCAGTAAGCCAGAGATCTGGAAAACCACAATATCTATCTTATTACAACATTAGGAGGCAAAGATAATAAAAGTGATAATAAAGCAATGAAAACAGATTAGGACATCATACGGAATGGCTAGGCCAGCTGTTTTTGTTTCTTTTGTTTCCAGTGACTATTAAGTAAGAAAGGGTGGAATTAAATTGTACCTAGAGTTAAGGAAAAAACAAAGAAGAAATTGGCTTTGAAATACCATACTGCATTCCAGCGTAAACCAGGAGATTTGGCTTCTCTGGGTATCTTGAAGAATTGAATAGATAATAATGTGTTAATAATCATCAGAATACGTCCTAACAGGAACTGATGAGAAGGAAATGCACATGAAATCCTCTTTCCTTAATCTATAAAATTTAGAAGGATATTAGTTGTGTACCATGGTGGACACTTGGCTGCATCCCAAGCATCCACTCAACTCTTTCTGACATTCCCCATTTACATCTGAGACTGTGTGATTCTGGGAAAACTAACTCCATCTTCACCTCCAGGAAGTGGCACATGTCGAAGTCTAAGCCAACCAAGTGGGCCAGTCCGAATTAATCTTGGGCCCTTTATAGGATAAAGGAGCATGGGCATCTTCATCTTTTTAGACAGGGCCATGCGTGGATAGGAACCTGAGCCTGCTGGAGCCTTTTGCTACAAAGAGGACAGCCAGACTAAATGTTGCAAAAATACCAGGGAGAGCAGGGCCAAGAGAATCATAAGCAAAAAAGTCAGAGTCCTAATCACTCTGGATCGAATATCACCTGAAGCCTGCTCTATCTCTAGGTCTTCTAAAGTTACATGAGTGGCTGGGCACAGTAGCACATTTCTGTAATCCTAGCACTCTGGTAGGCCAAGGTGGGTAGATTGCCTGAGCTCAGGAGTTCAAGACCAGACTGAGTAAGAGTGAGACCCCATCTCTAAAAATAGCTGGGTATTGTGGAGGGTGCCTGTAGTCCCAGCTACTCAGGAGGCTGGGGCAAGAGGATCACTTGAGCCCAAGGGTCTGAGGTTGCTGTGACCTATGACACCATGACACTCTACCCAGGGCAACACAGTAAGACTCTGTCTCAAAAATACATAAATAAATAAATAAATAAAGTTACATGAGTAGATATATCCCCTTTGTTGTCTAACCCACTTTGAGTTGGTTTTATTGTTACTTTCAAAAGATTACATAACTGACATATATCATTTATGTATATACATATTCTGAGTTTTTAGGTATTCATAGCATGACTTGGGCAAGGACATGAATGTTTTAAATGATCCTAACATTTTGATATACTTCTAAAGTATTTTCCCAAACCTTACATTGCTTTGACAGCCCAACCGTGAAATGATCACTTTATCGTCAGCATGGTTCCGACCTGTCAGCATTTCTTCCACCGCTTCCTAAGACAAAAAACAGACTGATTTCAAAGTTTCACTGCCCTTTTGGTTAGACCAGATATGAATGACCATAATTTGAACTCCCATTCTCATGAGAAAATTCCTTCTTACAAACCAGTTCTGCCTTCACGTCTCTAAACTCCCACCTCAGATAGCCTCTGAAGGAAAACTGCAGAAATGACGCCACAAGCATGCTAGTCCCAGCTCCCACAGAACCCCCATTCAAGGGCAAGAAACAAGACATTAGGAATCATTGTTTTAGTGCAGTAGAAAAGATCTTTCTGATTTATTCAGAGAAGAGAGGAAGGAACTAGAGAAGGAACTAGGTTATGTCTCATTTGTTTCCTCCACTCTATTCAGTTTCCTTCACCTGCTAAAGTACCACAAGGAATTTTTAGTATACAGTATATTGGATATTTTACATCAACATAAAACAAGAGCAGGACAACCTATTGGCCGAGTCATAACATTTCCCTCTTGTTAGGCAGCAGCAAAACAAAGATAATGTATTAACCAGCCCCACTGACCCATTCATCTTCTCAAAATATGCTAGATCCTTAGCTTGAAAAGCTGCACGATGGTGAACATCCATCTTTTAAATGTCATTGAAACAAGGCTACTACTTCAAACATACGGTTGTCTTTTCTCCTTCACTATTACCTGTACGAACTGAAACTTTCCTAAATGGCATGCCCTCCTGCAAACTCAAATATAGATAGAACAGAGCCACTACAAAAATATGCATTTCACTACGTGCTCAGAATATAAAAGGAATCAGACAGGCTAAATGGAAAGCAAACAGAAAAGCCAACAAAAAGCAGACTCTGGGACCTTAAAGGCATTGCATGAATCTTACTTCTTGTTTAAGTTATGTTTCTAATGTGCTTTCTTGGGATTTCATGTCTGTGTGAGAACTCCAAAGATTGGAAGGGGAAGACAAACAGTTTGGAAGCCTGAAAAGGTATCTGGGGAACAATCCCACTTGGTCTCTCAGGCTCCAGCTGTGGCTTCTGCTTCATCCTGTCTGGATTTATTCATTCCTCTCCCCATCATAAGAGCTTCTCCCCCCTCTCTTCCAAGGGTAAGCTCATCGATAAATGGCACTATCCAGAGGTGCCCAGGGGGCTTGAAATCCCATTAGCATGATACTTGCATTGCTTTTCACTGCTTTTTCCTTCACATGGGAACATGGGGGAGTAATGTTATAACCGTTATTCTAAGCATGGAAGACCAAGGTGCCCTTTCTTATATATGCTTGCTTTGAAAAAAAAATTGCAAATTCCCTGAAATTCTATATATTGGAATCCTGCATGTTTATCTTTACTTCTCCTTCTGTGGATTACAGAACAATTACATTTTTCTCACTCCCCAGCACACAAACACACCCCAACCACCACACACATACATGCGCGCACACACACACACACACACAAAAAAAACCTGACCTTGAGGGCTGAAGTTACTTTCCCGTAACTTAGGGAAAACTGAATTAGGGCAGGGTTCAAATGATACCTCTGACACCGAAACAATTATAAAAAGTCCAAGACATTCTTTCCCCCTTGCTAAAGAAAAGATTGATCAACTGCCTACAGAGCTGACTGTAAGATCCTTTTCTGCCCTTGCCTATGTCTTCCCTCTAAGGAAAAAACACTAGTTTCAGGTCCTTGGATCCCAAGACTTATTGACAAGATCACCTTCAGGGAGAAAGCTAGAAGAATTTGGAAGATTACTAAAATACTCTGTGATCATTGTCTTTGTCAGTGAATAAGAGACCAGGTGGAACTATTCACTATCCTGAAATCTCCATTCACCCTACAAGTAATATAAACAATGAATGGTCAAGTTCAATGGTTGAGAAAGTGGAGGGACCCTATATTAGCTCATAACTCTATAGCCTAACATCTCTCCAATTAACTATCATTAACTCAGTCCTGCTAATGGCCATGTACGTTCCTAAACTCTATACCAGTCATCCACTAAAACTGTGTAGATCTTTTGGGGGGTAATCTCTTTGCAAGATCAAATTAACTATTAGTAGTGATGTTTCTCCACTGCTCAACAGAGAGAATATGCACTAAAACATCTAGAAATTTCAGAATTTCCTTGCAACCAGCAGTTAGCAAAAGTGATAAAAATGAAGATAATGTTAGATTCTATTAGCCTGACCTGGTGCTCTTAAGCATCATCCTACCCTGAAGCCCCAAATACATGAACATGATAACATTATAATTTGCTTGGGACACGGATGACCATTTGTGACCAGGTAGCCTTCTGCTGTGGTTGTGATAGGTACTTTCCCAAGGATCTGCAAAGAACCTTGAATATCAAAGCCAGAACCTAGGAAAAGGGGTAGAGTTTGAATTGGAGGGAGGATACAGAGTATCAAGTCAAATGTTAAACAAGGATGCCAATAGGATTATAGGCAGGATTTACCAACTTAATTGGGCAAAAGAGCAAAGTGAGAAAGGATTTTCTAGTACTATGAAAAGCACATAAAGAAACAAAAAACTAGATATTCTGGATGAATAATCATCTTTGCTGATGATCTGTCACATATTTAAGACAGGCCGAGATCTTGGGCAATATTATCTGACCTAAACTTCAAATATCAAGGATGTTGGGTGAGAAAAGAACAAGAACATCTTTCTCTATCCCCATGACTTCACACCCAACATGTATCTTTTTCCTCCAGGAAAAAAAAAGGAGATAGGGTGCGTCTACCATCTCTCAGTAAAGAGCCAGGAGATTAAAGATTCAATTGTCAAATCCAATGACTTCTGCTCATAAATTTTTTCAGGTTTATAAAATGATGAACTCAAAGAGATTCAACACATAAACCTACCCAACATTATAGTCTATAACACTCCAATTCTTTTCCTTTGACCCTTATTATTAATGGGTACAGTTTTGCTCAATGTTTTCCAGATACTTTTTCTGTATGAACATTTCATCTATTTATCTGCCAATTTAGTTTTACATTCTTAAGGATACAAGAGAGATGCACCTGGCAACAGTCTCCCCACACACATATATTTGCATACACTGTCCATCCCTCCTTCTTTTAAGAAATGAAACAACTTCAAACAGAAAGCTGAAGAAAATGTGGCATGAAAATTCTTATTTTACTAATCTGTATCTCTATCTCTACACATAAACCACATATCAAGTTGATTACTTTCTCTCATGAAAGAGAAAACTGTGCAATTGTAACCTTTACCAAGCAAAGTTCTATGTTAGAGTCTCCAAGGGGAACTTCTAAAGAATACCTGAGACCTACCCATAGAGATTCTGATGTAACTGGTCCAGTAGAAAGGGTCTTAAATTTAGAGACAGACTTGCATGTGAATTTCTCCTCTATCACTGTGAGTTTCATACTCTTGGACAAGTTACTTCAATGGTCTGCACCTCGGTTTTCTAATCTGTACTACAGGAATAAGATTGCTGTAAGGATCAAAGATAATACATGCAAAATCTCCATCATACTCCCTGGCACACAGTGTACCTCCAAAAATGTTGGTTTATTACTATTTCTCACCATGCTTCAGGTTTCCTAATAAGAAAAGAGAAACCAGAGTCAAAGAATACTATGTAGCTTTCAAGGATTCTAACATGTTTAAAATTTCACTCTGTTGAGTAACTATGTACATGAAAAATTATATAGTATCTGAAATAATGTTGTGCCATATTAAAGAGGTAACATATTTTACTGTTGAGCGATGATGTATCCTCTTAATTTTATAACACATTTTTCTTGTTAAATATCTGTAATCTCAAACAAAATATATTAACTATCTGGGTTATTACATAACCAATATTTTCAACCCTAACAGAGGATAATAGCAAGCTCTTTAATGTTTATTTAACAGTAGAGCATTACTTGATTGTAAATGAAGCCTGAAATTATTGGTCTGTTGTATAATGGTGTTGTTTCTTCAAGTAGCACATAAAATTATGCTGTATATGAATCTGGGTAGATATAAGCTGGACGTATTACCAAGGTGCTATGAACCTGTCATGGTCCAACAGTCTTCAGGAGCATCTTACCGTGTGGTGTCTTGCTATCAAATGCCACCAGTGCAAAATATGTAACAGCAAAAATCAAACAGTAACATGAAGAAGAAAAGCTGTGCAAATGGGGGGAAATGTTGTAACTTCAGTGCATTGATCTGAATTAGAAACTGAGATTTCTCTCTTAAGCCGGGCCCCATTTCTTGTAAACAAGTCACCCCAGCAGAAGAATTCTGAAGAAAAAGATGCACAGAGAGGCACGCTGGATTTATTATGAGTCCCGTCTTCTACAAGCTGCACACTTCTGCCTTTCATAGGAAAGTTGCAGCCCTGATTCTAAAAATGAAAGTGAAGAACTGATGAGAATAGAAGATCTGGCGGGTACACAGAGTATGAGCACTCAGGCTCCTGGGAACGGGAGCAAAGGAGAGCGAGTGCAATTATTTTCATTCTCAGTCTTCATGTTCCAGATATTGGAAAGAATAAAAGACGTGTTGGGAAAAGTGCCTGGAGGCACCACCCCAAATGTTTCAAATTACCATTCTGCACATTCATTAACCATCAAAAATATGCTATGCTGAACACAGTTTTTGGTGGATATCAATCAAAAGCACATTTTCTCACAAATGAACAGGGGGGAAAAGCCACAACCCTGGCATCTTTGTTCCTCCTGATTCTTTTCTCTGGGAAAATATTGCTTTAAATTGCTGTTTGTTCTCATAATGGACTAGTGCCTTTGAGGTCTTTACTGCTTAAAGTGCTCTTAATGTACAGTCAATATACACGTAAAGTTTGCACTGATTATATGCAGCTTAAAGGATTTCAAAACATCTCCCTAGAAGCTTTCCCTTTCTCCTCAGAATTCCCATATGAGTTTCCTAGAAGCTGACTTTCAACCAAGCACAACAGAGTCTCCTCTCAGAAATGGATTTCCCACAGAAATGGGCTACATCAAAGGAGAGCTTGCTAATGTGAGAGCCATCTCTTTGATTTCATTGAACCGTCACTCCAAAGAACAAAAACAACCCATTCACAGATATTGGAAACGTTAGACCAGGCAGTGAGTGTGGCTCCAGCCCTTCCCTCCTACGCCTTCTTGTCCTGTTCTTTTTATTTAGCTGTGCCTATTTCAGAGGTGTTTGCCCTCTCGCCGAATATTTCTGCTGAACTCAATGGAGTAATCTGTCTCCTGTTCAGTATTTTATAGGTGAACTCATGCCATTCCACATTTACTCCTCAGTCTCTTTGGGGATCTCTTTCCTGACTCTCCTGTATGGCTATTTACAGAGGGCCTGCGGCACCCGCTTCCCCTCTCCCCCTTGGGAACAGCACGCTCATTCTCTAGACAACAATACCATCCATCAGCTGATGGCCCCAATCACACCTCCAGCTTAAAGCTTTCCCAGTCCCGGATACCTAATGCGGTGAATGTTCATAAACACCTTATAGAATTCAACAGGGTGCATTATAGACAGGAAACACTAACTTTCACCTACAACTGAAAAGTGTCTTCCTGAAGAAAAAGGTTATGACCAGAGATAAACCAACTGATAAGAGAAACTGAGGGTTGTAGGGTTGTTTTTTTTTTTTTTTAAGTTTCCTTTCTCTCATCTAAACATGACATTAAGTTTTGGCATATGCTTTTATCATTTCTAGGTTTCTCATATTTATATACAAACACACACACTAAACTTTCAGCCACTGCATTTTGTTCCATAGGTCTTGGGAATTCAGGTCACACTCTATATAGGCAACACTACTAACTTGTGGAAGGTGAGGCTTGAGAGTGATGTAAAACTAAAAGGGATGGGAGAATAAGTCTGGATTGTATATTTGTCTATCTCTCCCTTTCAAAATAAAATCAGTCTCCACAAGGGTACAGATTTTTATAACTTGAATGGTGCCTGGCACAAAGTAGATGCTCAATAAAACATCTGCCAGATCAAAGAATGAATCCTTGATGACAAGGTGCCAGGAGTGACCCATCCTGCATGGGCCTCTTAGGTTTACTGGGAGAGTGATAGAGCGCAAGAAGCAAAGAAAAAAAAATCATAAAAATGGTACCCCCAGAGAGGTGATGAAAGCTCTCCATTACACCTCCCCTGATAACTGCTTCTTAAGTGACATGTGTTGCCATGGTGACAGTCAAGAGAATGAAAAAGATGGAAAGGTATAATCCCTAAATATTCCAAACTATTTTTAAAATGGTATCTTCGACATGAATTTGAGAGTCAGCCTGCTACCATGTCATGACAGCAAGCTTGAAGGCAGTATCGCATATATAATCTTTTGCAAACTAGAATATCTTTTCCAGATAAACCTTACAGAGAACCAGGTTCTGCAGGTGGGGATGGCACCAGGAGTGGTACTGAGAGGTAGTGGAAAGAGTGTCAGGAGAGGGGGCAAAAGCCTGGCTTCTAGCCACAGGGACACCATGGCACTAGCTGCCTCATGTGCGCTGTGAGGGACACACTGTGGGGCACAGACAGCCACTCAGCCTCTGAACTCATCATAGCATTTGACAGATTTTTAAAGGCTGCTCAAGAGATACAAAGCATTGTGCCAAGTGCCATAGAGGACAGAGCAGAGGATCAAGTTCCTGCCCTCAAAAACCAAGCTCTTATGTGATATGTTGACATTTCTGGCCTTTTGTGAGCCTCTGAGTTGTATTTGGGTCACAGGACCTATGGTGCAACCCTGGAAATGAAAACTGTGCCTTTGATATCTATCTTCATTGAGCCCTTTTAAATACTCTTATCTACAGCTGCATGTCACAGGAATGCTAAGACAGGTATTTCATCGTTATTTTGTTATAAGGAAATATATACTGGAATTGACTCGGGCCCTGCTGGCTTTTTGTGACCTCAAGCAATCCATAAAATTAATATAATTGTGCTATTAAGCACTCTCAAATTTGTCTACACCATTATATTCACTATGTCCAAAGACAAGTAGCCCAGTGGATAACCTATAGTTTTATAAGAAGAGAGTCAAGGCCCATTGTTTCCATCTCCCTCAGAATGAGGCTGCCCACCACATAAATCAGGCTACATTCGAAGGAAGCAGGCATTAAGAATTCCAAAATAATTTACAAAGGCTAGAAGAATATTATCTAAGAACCAATTTGAACAAAAAGTTGGATGGGCTAAAGATGACTGGTAATAGATTAAATCTGAACTTGCAGAATAAGCATAAAATTAGAGACCAGAGTCAGGAAACAGAGTAACAAGGAGAAATAACAGGTCAGGATCAAATTGATATTTTCATATAAAAGGTGCTAGTTACAGGGAAGTGGATCATAACAAGCCAATTTCATTTAGAACTACTGCACAAATTGCCTTGCACAATTTGGAGCACCCCATTTTGAACATGTCAGGAGATGAGTGGTGAAAGAGGGCTACAATAATAAAATACATATCAAAGAAATGAGAAGAATGCACAGACAGGACTACATATGCAAGGAAAACATCCAAAGGAAGGGTCTTTTGGAGGTTAGTATTCTTGCTTAACAGCTACTGAGTCTATCCACCAGAGACTAGATTTCTCCTCCAAGAGGAACGATCAACAAACCAGCAGCGCCATATCGCGGACACGCAAGCCTGAGTGCAGTGAGTGGAGAGCTCCTGAAGGGGGCGTTCTACAGAGAGACGCTAGGAAGAAGAGCTGCCCAGGCTTCCTCGGTGGAAGCATCCAAAATAAAGTTAAGTAAAACTCAAAAAATGGTACAAAGGAAAGCCTCACAGCAGCCCTCACCTATTATCTTGTCCTGAGGTACAGAGGAGGAAGGAATAAATACATTTAATTTCCAAAAATAACTCTTAGAAAAAGAAAGTGAAACCAAGCCTTATGCATTTGACATCCTAAGTATGTAAGTCCTGGCATGTCAAAATAGCAACAGTCCAATGTTTCAACTTAATTCATAAAAAAATGAAAACTTGATTATTTTCTAAAAGAGACAAAGGAATACTAGCCAGTAAAACTTATTTAAAGTGGGCTTGTATATAAAAGTAATTAAATAAAAAACATGAGACGTGGAAGAAATGATTCTAATATTAAAAATTCCTTTTTATTTTTCCAGAAACATCACCAAGCAGTTATCATAGAATGAGGAACTTAAAGGACTTAACCTTTCTGTTTGACCCATGGCAGAATTAAATTATATCTTCTCCAACCTGATTCCTCCCATGAAATCTATTCTGTTTAGGATGAAGGTCAAGTACCGAGTGAGAATGATTTAGTGCTGCTCCTCAAATCCAATTCCATAATCACACTCTTGTCTCAAAATACCAGCTGGACATCAAAGAGGAAAAGAAAAAAGACACAAAAAAGGCAGACACATTTTCAAGAACATTATAAAGCTGAAATATGGCCATTTCAAATTCTATCATCCTCAAGTACAAATAGAATTTTCATTCATCAAATGCTAAGCAAACACCGAGCCTAGTGGCAGCTCCACTGTTCCTTAGCATCTCACCTTTTCACACTAAGCAGTACTTCCCATTTCTATCTCCTCCTTCTCCAAAGAATTTGACTTCTTTTGAAAAATCACAATGTTTATATTAAATCCTCTCCCTTCCTTTTTCTGCCTATGTGTAATAGCCACTTGACTCCAGAGGAAGTAAAATTCAACAACCCTTAGATATTACTGAAAATACCTTAAAAACAGGCAGGAGCAAAATAGCACAGTGGACAGGCATAGTGGCTGTTTTGTCTGTAATACAAACCCAACAGCATCTTAGAGTGGAAAAAGATGTGCTCTTTTATCATTACCTGTGCAGTGATGCACCAGCAGGAGTTATGAGGAGAAAGGTGTCATTTAAGTAGGTGCCCTAAAACAAAATGTAAACTAGGCCAAAGGATTGTGTTCTGAAGGAATTTTCACCCCCAGTGTTCTTTGCTAAAGCATTCCGGAAGCATGCCACAGGTTAAAATTATTCTTCAAGGATAAATTATGGTTCACTTTTAGCCATGGTCTTCACAAACTCATAGAAACGCAGTTGTTCTATTCAAGACAGAAGCCCTCAACCTTTTTGGCATCAAGGACCAATTTCATGGAAGACAATTTTTCCATGGATGGTGAGGGTGATGGTTTTGGAATGATTCGAGCACATTACACGTCCATCTCAAATCATCAGGTGTTATATTCTCATAGAGAGCGCACAACCTAGATCCCTCACATACGCAGTTTACAGTCGTGTTTGTGCTCCTACGAGAATCTAATACTGCCGCTTCTCTAACAGGAGGCAGAGGTGTGAGCCAGAGGGAGCGGCTGTAAATACAGATGTCCTTTCACTCGCTCATCTCCAGCTGTGTGTCCCCATTCCCAACAGGCCACAAACTGTTGTGGCCTGGGGTTTGGAGACTGAAGAGTTGAGAAATCTGAAATCCACCTTTGGGTAAATATCCAAAGGAAATGAAATCAGTACATCGAAGATATACCTGCACTCCCATGTGTATTCACGGCAACATCTTTCACAATCGCTAAGTATTGAATCAACCTAAGTATCCATCAAAGCTAAATGAGTAAAGAAAAGGTGGCAGAAACATACACAAAGGAATACTACTCAGCCTTTAAAAAAATAAAATAAAGTTCTGTCATTTGAGATGACATGAGATGAACCTGCAGGACATTAAGAGAAGTGAAATAAGGCAGGCATAGAAAGACAAGTACCACACGATCTCACTTATATGTAGAATCTAAAAAACCTGAATCCATAGAAAGAGAGAGTACAAAGGCAGTCGCTGAGGGTGGGGGAAGCAGTGGGCATCGGGAAGGTCATCAGACCAAGGATACAAAATTTCAGTTAGATAGGAACAGAAAGCTCTAGATCTTCCATACATCATGGTGATTGCAACTAATAACAGTCCATGGTTTATTTGAAAACTGCTAAGTGTTTTCATAAAAAGTGTTTTTTTTAGGAAAAACGTATATGAAGCACTGCTTGCGTTCATTAGCTTGATTTAGCCATTCTGCAATGTATACATATTTTAAACCATGATGTTGTATATAATAATAAGAATTATTTGTTAAATTTAAAATAAATACATAAATAAATGAAAAGAAATCGGCAATCCAATTGGAGTAATTAGATACCCTTGTGTCAAAAGCTAAATGACAAGGCTAAACAGCAAAATAGAAACTGTTATCCTGTGTGAGATGTGGGGCCAGAAGGTGCTTTGACAAGATGTACACAAAACAACAATTATGGATCTTAAAATATGGTCCTAGACAAAAGAAAACTTAAAAATAGATGAGAATATATACCATGATATTATTTACATAAGTTAAATGTAATGAAAAATATGTATTTTGCAAGAATACATGAGAACAAAAAGATACAGATTTAACACATCTCAGAAGGAGTTCCTATGGGAGGGAGAACGGGAATAGGAATTGGAAATAAAATGGAAAAAACTAAAACTAATAACAGAGGGTCTTGTTTTAACCAGAGCTAAACAGAAAAAGAAAAAAAAAAAGAGCTACCATGAGTTTGGCACGTTGAGATGAGCCTTAAGACATAGTAAAGTTAAAAGTTGTAGCAGCTCCACCGGAGAAGAAATAAAAAGAGTTGGGAAAGAAAGCAGAGCCTGAAGGCAGAAATGCCCATGCCCTGTTTGAGAGGCAAAGAAAGAATTTAATTGGCTGGGTCTGCTCCCTTGAATAAAGTTGAACGTTGCTGAGACCTAAACTCGTGACTTTTCACATATCACCTACAAGACTGTAGCCTTCCTCTCCATTCTCCTGGCTTCCGACAACTTTGCCCTCTTCTTCACCCACTGTGGCTCACACTGATAACTGGCTAAAGCAACAGCCATTCCTAACCCCTACGCAGTCGTTGCCTCTCACGACACTGACTAAGAAGCTGGTTTCTTGTTTTCCCACGCTCCCTCCAAGGTAGAGACATTCACGTGGCTCCATTCTGGGTGAAAAGAGAAAAAGGGAGTCTACCATGGGCTTCTGAGAAACTGAACGAAGAGAAATATTGGGAACCATGCACCTCCTCTTTTCTGGTCTTGAATGAGTACATGGCATTTGACCTCTGGAATCCACCTTGTGATGGAAGGGATATTAAGCACAAACATGAAAAGCCTTTATAGGAAAGACAGGATAAAAATAACGGAATAAGGTTATAATGTTGTAACCTTCATCCCTAACTGCAGATTTTTTGTTATAACAGTAAGTAAATAAATATCCCTTCATGTTAAGGCACCATTACTTAATAGTATTTTGCTACTTTTAGCCAAAAGTATTCCCTAATTGATTTGCCTGCCCTCACCTGCCCCCTTAGTCCCAAGTGTACAAGGCTGACTCAGAGGACCCATATTCTTTATGACTCTACTCTCAGGCTGGAGTTAACCACTCCAAGGACGAGGCCTTGACTCTAGTCCCTTCCTGGGATCTTACAACCTGAAGCTGAGAAGGAATGTCAACTCCTCATGTGGCTTATGTCATATGAAACGTTAATCTTAGGTAGTCAGCAGCCATGCTTTTGGCCTTGAATTTAAAGCCTACCTAGAGGAAGAGTGGCAGGAGTCAACACACAGAGGGGCCTAGGTGAACACAGACAGTCCCAGGGGGGCTCAATTCCCTGGTGCCAGCTGCCCCCAACCACATCTTCATTTGTGGGTTTTGTCCAGGGTGGAGAGTTAACCATTTTTTGAATTCCAAATAAATTCTCCCCCTTTTTTCCTTAATTAGTTTTGAGTTAGGTTTCCCCAATTTATAACAAAAAATCGCAATCTACCTATTAATATAATATTGCATATTATTCCTGTATAAAAAAAACCTCTCCTATGATTTTTCACGAAACCCAAACAGCTAATACAAATTTTCCGTATAGCTAAATTTTATGAAAAAAGTCGAAGTTATCTTTTCTTCTAAATCAAACTGGGAAATTTTTTCATTATTCTGAGTTCAAACTGCAGCTATACCAGCTGGCAGGTTTGTGACCTTGGGTAAGTTACTTAATCTCTCTGAGCCTTGGTTTACTTATCTATTAAGTAGGAAAATAAAACTGTAGCTTACTCACAATTTTTTAAAAAAATTATAAAGTCACTGAAGAAGTCAGTAAAGAACATAAAACAATGTAAGGTAGTTAGTACTCAATAAATTTGAGTAAATATGCTTGGGCCTGCACCAACGTCCTGAAAATAAGATATCTGATTCATGAAAAATAGAAAGTGAATTCTCAGCCATGGGGCCAACAAGAAGATTAATCTTTTAAGCATCTACTGTGTGCCCTGCACTCTTCCTAGTGCTTAAAGTACTGCCCTTTATTAACTGTTAAAGTAAACCTATTATGTAGTTATAACTGCAACCACTCTGGAGGCAAGACCAACGGTTGAGGAAGTTAAATAATATGTCCACTATGGCATAGCTAGAAATTTCAACCCAAGGCTGTGTGAATTACCTGACCGTGACTCAACTTTTCCCATGACACCACATAGCCTCTGAAAAAGAATGAATTAAAAACATTTTGATTCTTTATATTGGAATACAATGATTACAATGAATTCTCATCTAACACAAGAATTGGGATCTAAAATCAGATTTTAAAAGAAAAATAAGCATAGACAAAGGATCCTTGAATCATCGTTTAACTCATCTTTAATTTCCATAACTTGATTCCATGAAAGTGCAAAAGCCAATAATTCATGCTTCTAGTTCTTATTTGTATTTTTTTCTTTTTTAAAAAGTTTTGGGGGAAGGGATACACAGAACCCCATGGGCAAAGGGATATTATGTTGCTCTCTTCTTTAAAAGAAGCCCTTATTCATTTAAATTGGTGCACTCAAATTTGTACAAGGAGAATACACATGCGGTGTCTGCCACTCCACAGTAGCCACTGTCCCAGAACTGCTTATCTCGAGGAACATATTTGCCGGTCTGGATGTGATTGTTTAACTTCCCCTCCCTCGGGAGCAAGATGGCAGCCGAGTAACAGCTTCCTTGCACCTGGGCATGGTGAGACTGGGGAGAGAGGACTTCAGGCATCTCTGGCAGGCGGGATCTACCCAGGAACTTCCCCTTGGGGACACAGGGAGACAGCGTGAGGCTTCTGGACACCCTGAGGAAGGCAAAAGCGGCGGAGACTGGGCAAGT
>CAUYRH010010290.1:0-18772 GCA_963574655.1 Perodicticus potto
TGATATTTTCTCATTTACTATGTGAAAACAATTTTGATCCGTATTTAGAAGTTTTCTCCTGACCCTTCAAATATGCACCACAAGTGTGATCTCACCCTTTATCCTCTCTCCCCCCACCCTCTCCCTCCCCTTCCCTCCCTCACCCCTTTCCCCATCTTATTGTGCAACAAGTGGGTTGTAGCCTTCGCTTGAAAGATATAAATTTGCTTCATATTAGGGGTGTATACATTTGATACTTTTTCTTCCATTCTAGAGATACTTTGCTAAGAAGAACATGTTCCAGCTCCATCCATGTAAATATGAAAGAGGAAAAGTCACCATCTTTCTTTAAGGCTGCATAATATTCCATGGTGTACATGTACCAAAGTTTATTAATCCATTCATGTATCGTTGGGCTCTTGGGCTTCTTCCATGACTTAGCAATTATGAATTGGGCTGCAATAAACAATCTGGTGTTAAACATACTTCTTTCTGACATTGTAACCTGGTATGTGGCATGTCTACTTAAGCAATTGTTTAAAAATATTTGGTTTAAAAGATCATGGTTATTCCAGTATAATATTTAATTGAAAAAGTAAAGAACATATTAGAATTTAGAATGATCAGGTGGTGCCTGTGACTCAAAGGAGTAGGGCACCGGCCCCACCCACCGGAGGTGGTGGGTTCAAACCCGGTCCTGGCCAAAAACTGCAAACAACAACAACAACAACAAAAATTTAGAATGATCAATGAATGATTAGTATTTTAGTCCATATTTGTTCCATTAAAAAAGGAGCTAATGCTGAAATATTTAGTAAAACTTCTAAGCTACAAAGTACTATTTGACATCAAAGACAATGTGCTACAATGGTGGTATAATTGAATTTAATCACTTAAACTGTTTTTCTTAATCACTGGAAAAATGCACCTGAACCATCTCCTGCATCTGTATTTTAAGCATGTTCTCAGTCATAAGGTATCCAGAATTACTAATGTTTCCTTTAAAAGTTTTCTCAACCTTTTTTCTCTACTTAGGAAGCCAGAGGGAAATAAAAACTTTACTTTTTGAGTTACTTTTATTGCTACTATTTGAACAAAATGCTATTTCTGTATTTTTTTTTGAAATCCTGTGATTTATCAAAAGAAAACCATATAGGAGTTCAGATACTTCAGGAACTTAAGCAACTATGTCGATCCCTTACTTTAGATTGGTCTACAGTCAATAAAATATTAATACTGAACATCTTGTATAGAATCAAAGATTTTTCTGTTGCTATGGGAGTTTTATTTATCATAAAGAAACAGTGTTGGGTAGAGTTTCAGAGATATCTCCCTGCTCCTTTTCCCAGTAGTTGATCTAACATCATGGCAGATCAAGCACAGTGGCTTACCTTGTTGGGACTGTCTGATCGCATGAACCAACCAACTTAAAAAACTGACTTAAGCTTTCTTAATTTAGCTACAAGGAGGAATTTAAAACATATATCAAGAAACCCTATGTCAGAATATAAAAGAGTCTAAGAACTGGTTCAGAGAAATAAAAACCCACCAGAAACCCAAACTTCACTCTGTCTGCTTCATCTGATTTTCTTTTTTTATTGGTTTTCTCTGCTTTTAGGCCACAGGGCATCAGAAGGTCTGGATTTCTAGAGTTTAGCTAGTCTTTGCTCAGGACACCTGCTAAGTTTAAGAAATATATATACGTGCAGTGCATGTGTATGTATATATGTGTATACACACAGGCACACACACCCACCTCATACATAATACATGGGAGTTCTGCAAAGTTTGAATCTCATTAGCCAAACTTGGGTTGTTTGTCAAACCTGTTCCAAATTATCAGTGGCCAAGAGGAAGTAGTAAAAACTTGGTTACTTGGTTGTCAGAAGTCACGGCCTGGGGATGAAAGGATGTAAAGGATATTTAGAAAGTTTCTGTAAGGTCTTTATGGGGAATGTTTACAGTGCAAGCAGAGAGGTATAAACCTGAAAGAGGGGTTATGCCCGGGTCTCTGAATCTTGTTGCTTCTTTAGTTGGTGAGTTTCTGTTAGGCTAAGGAAGACGTAATTATGATGACATAGCATAGAATTTTTTTTTGCTTTGTTTCATTTCTTTTTTTTTAATTTTAATTTTTTATTTTTACATATACATACATGTGTTTATTAGGTTTCCACTTTTTGCCTTCGTAGAATTAAAAAAGCTTAAAATTTAATAACAATAACAATGTTTAAGATAAGAATTACAAACAAAAACCTCATAAAGAATGAATGAAAATAAATACATTAAGAAAAGAAAACCGACAAATACTACATCAAAATATTAAGCAATATTATCTGTACCAGATTGCTTATTGCAGCCCAATTCATTATTGCTAAGTCATGGAAGAAGCCCAAGAGCCCATTGATACATGAATGGATTAATAAACTTTGGTACATGTATAACATGGAATATTATGCAGCCTTAAAGAAGGATGGTGAATTTTCCTCTTTCATATTTACATGGATGGAGCTGGAACATGTTCTCCTTAGCAAAGTGTCTCTAGAATGGAAGAAAAAGTATCCAATGTATACATCCCTAATATGAAGCAAATTTATATCTTTCAGGTGAAGGCTACAACCCACTTATTGCACAATAAGATAGGGAAAGGGGAGAGGGAGAGAAGGGGAGGGAGAGGGTGGGGGGAGAGAGGATTAAGGGCGAGATCACACTTGTGGTGCATATTTGAAGGATCAGGAGAAAGCTTCTAAACACGGATCAAAAATGTTTTCACTTAGTAAATGAGAAAATCTCATGAATGGTATGTCATCAGGTGGATGAAAATATCTCTGATTGTATGTGAAGCCCGCACACTGTACCCCATGATTGAATTATTTTACACAGATATTATTCAATAAAAATAATAAAAAAAAAAAAAAAAAAAGAAAAGACCATCCCTTCCCCGCTCTGGTTCTTTGCTAACCTGTTCTCCTTCTGTTGACAGTCATCTATCTTTTAAAATTCAAATTAGAGTGTTTGATTATCAAAAAGGAAGCACCACAGATCTTCATATGTATTTCCTACTCAAACTTTAACGGTTACCCATAGGCTACTTCCACCAGAACACATTCCTAACACCTCTTTTAGTGTGATTTTTTTTTTTTTTGTAAAGACAGAGTTTCACTTTATAACCCTCGGTAGAGTGCCGTGGCATCACAGCTCACAGCAACCTCCAACTCCTGGGTTTAGGCGATTGTCTTGCCTCAGCCTCCCGAGTAGCAGGGACTACAGGCGTCTGCCACAACACCCAGCTATTTTTCTGTTTGGCAGTTCAGCCGAGGCCGGGTATGAACCTGCCACCTTTGGTATACGGGACCAGTGCCCTACTCGATGAGCCACAGGCACTGCCTAGTCTGATTTTTTGGGGGGGAGTAGCAGAGGGTCTCGCTCTGTCTTCCAGGCTAGAATGAACTGGTGTCATCACAACTCACTGCAACCTCAAACTCCTGGGCTCAAGAGATTCCCCCGCCTTCACCTCCTGTGCAGCTGAGACTACAAGGGCCTGTCACACATTGGCTAAGCTTTCTGCTTCTCTTTCTTTTTTTTTTTTTTGTAGAGATGGGGTTTCATTCTGATATTAGGTTCCTCTTCTTCATGTTCCTGTTGCACCCTGAGTTTACTTGTACCTGCCACTGAAGACCTGTGTTCTATTGTAGCTCTGCAAGTTCCCCTGCCTGCTGGAGAATGAGCGCCTCTGGGTGGGGCCCGTCCTGAGTGTCTTTGCAGAGTCCCCGTCTGCTGCAGTGTCTGGTGTGGTCCGTAAGTGTTCATGGCACTGACTCATTAAGCTCATGTGTGAATGTGGGTCATTTGTTCTTGGCAAAGAATCAACCTGCTGAAAAATTCTAATGGGTCTTCTCTAATAAGATCACAGATGTTTGCAATTTACATATATTTATACATAAAAATTTATACACAAACTTTAGAGAAAGAATTTTATGTATATAATTATATTATATATGTGTGTGTTAATAATTAAAACAAGCCTTCTGTCTAATTTGTAATGCCAGTTCTTAGCTCATTGTCTGACTTCTACTGTAATCAGTGACATGTTCTTTGTTATCTTTAGCAAGTGCCTTCTCCCCTCTTAGGTCTCCAATCTCTAGGTGGAGACGAGATGGAGGTGTTATCTACAATAAGTTTCTTGCAGCCTTCCAATGGTGAAAACATTCAATAAACGCTAATGGAGTGTTAGTGGTAATGCAAATTAGCGCAGCCATCATGAAAAATGGTATGAAGGAGTCCTCAAAAAACCAACGAACAAACATAGAACTGCCATAAGATCCTACAATCCCCTTTCTGGGGGGCTATAAATCCAAAGGAGATGAAGTTTGTATGTTGAAGAGACACCTGTACTCCCATGCCCATCACAGAGTGACTCATGACAGCCAAGATATGGAACAACCTACGTGCCCAGCAGTTGATAAATGGATAAGGAAATGAGGTGTATACACACAATGGAACAGTACACAGCCTTTAAAAGGAAGGAAATTTTGTCATCTGTAATTACATACAGGACATTATGCTAAGTGAAATGATCCAGGCCTGGAAAGATAATTACTGTATCCTCTCACTTAAATATGGGGTCCAAAGACATCAATCTTGCAGGATGGTGGTTACCAGAGACTTCAGGGGTGGGGAGGGGTGAATGAGGAAAGAGAAGATGTTGGTCAAAGTGTACAAAATTTCAGGTAGACAGGAGGAATAGGTGTTAGCAATGTACTGTACAGCCTGGTGACCATGGTTTAAAATAAGGGCTGGGCGTGGTGGCTCACACCTCTCATCTTACCACTCAGGGAGGCCAAGGCGGGTGAACTGCCTGAGCTCAGGAATTCAAGACCAGTCTGAGGAACAGTGAGACACTGTCTCTAAAAGTAACCAGGCTTGGTGGCAGGCACTTATAATCCCAGCTATTTGGGAGGCTGATGCAAGAGGATGGCTTGAGCCCAAGAGTTTGAGGTTGCTGTGAGCTGTGACACCACAGCACTCTAATGAGGGCGACAAAGTAAGACTGTCTTTAAAAAAGTTTTGTATGTTTCAAAATTGCTAAAAGAAATAAATGTAAACATTCTAACCTCAGAAGAACATAAGGAGGTGAGGTGATGGATCATTAGCTTAATTTAATCTTTCTTCGGTGAATACATACATCAAAACGTCACGTTCTACCCCACAAATACACAGTTATTACTTGTCAATTAAATTGATAAGTTAACTAATTTTTAAAAAGAGTAAAGAAAGCTACTGGAGAGGTTCATAAGTGCATTTTGTTTTCATCAATGTTTATATCCGTGGAACATTCTTGGACTACTCTTAGTATTCAATCACCATGAAATGAATGAATTCCAAATGTTCTAGCTGGGAAACATTCTCAGGAAATAATCTTTCTCTCTCCATAGTCTTCTATCACAGGGATGGCAGACTTCTTTCTGCCCACAGGCTGGCTACCTGTTTTTGTAAATAGAGCAATATCGGTACACGACCATGCCTCCTGCCTTGTATATTGTTCGTGGCAACTTCTGAGCCACAAGAGCAGAGTTGAATAATTCTGGTGCAGGCTGGATAGCCCAATGCACCTAAAATATTTACAATCTGACCTTTCAGGGGAAAAAATGTTTTCCACTCCTGTTCTATTCCCTTATCATTGTTATCGTGAAAGTCCAGGACTCATTCAACCATGTATTTTGTCAAGAAAAATTGTGGAAGACCCTGATTTGAACAAGGAAGATTGCAGGGTATCTTACGCAGCGGACCCTTCTGAGCTGGCCTCACTCTGACCTCTTACAATTCTGCAAGTGTTAGAAACCCAAGAAAAATGCAAACGATTCTTATCCAAAGAAAAGCAGACGACTGTGTCCAGTGAGATGCCACTGACTTACACCTTACAGATCCTGATTGATTTTCTACCTTGTTTGGTTCTGTTTGTTCATTCATTTCAACCTTCTTGATTGCCTATTAAAAAATATGTTAAAGAATTCTGAGTTTTCCCTAGAAACGGCTATAACATCTTTTCTGGCTCATTAAATAAGAAGATAAATAAAATCTTGGATACATATTCATTTTCTATTTGTATGTGACGTTACCTTTATGAAAAATGTGTTGTCTAATAACTTGTATTATACGTATATATAACTAAATCCGTAGGCTAAATCAGGAAGTTGTTCATTAGGGTTTAAAGGTAAGCCTTGCGTTAGGTTGCTTTAGTTGGTTTCCTGATCACACGATTATGTGTTCGAAGTCAAGCAAATCACTTAACATCTCTGAACCTCAATTTTCTCCTCTGGAACGTGGTTATTAGAATAATTCCTATCTAATATGGTTGTCTGAGGATTAAATAATGTAATCCACACAGAATATTTGACATTCAGTCAACAACCTGGCAATGTCACCTACTACTATTGAATTATCATTGGAAGTTACACTTTTGTTTATTAACTGAATGAAATTTTCAGCTTCCACCTCATCTTACATTTTGCCAGCAGCCTGCATGCAGCCCCACTGGCCTGGCTTGGGTTCTTTTAAAAGCAAAGCCTGGGAAAGATTTGGAGCAGATCATTTTTGTAAAGAAGGGTGTATTCTCTGGGTCCCCACTTCTTTCATAGGGGCAGGAAACAGAAAGAGCGTGAGCCTAGCGGCTGTGTCAGGACGACTAGATGCCATGGGGCACGGTGATCAGTTCTCACCTTTGTGGTGAGGCCAGGGCGACCTCTATGCACAGCTGTTCCAGACACCTGTCTTGTCCCAGGTTAGAGGTTTGCAGAGAAAGCTGCTGGAGCTTCTGATTTGTCCTCTATGTAAGGCTTCAAGGAGGGTCGTAGGGAACGACAATTCTAGATGAGTGTTTTTCAACCTACTTTATTTCATGGCACACTTAAACCTATAGATAAACTTCCATGACACACTTAAATTATGCTGATCAGACAGAAGAGCAAAAAGAAAAAAGAATATAACTGGATGGCGCCTGTGGCTCAAAGGAGTAGGGTGCCAGCCCCATTTGCCGGAGGTGGCGGGTTCACACCCAGCCCCGGCCAAAAACTGCAAAAAAAGAAAAAAGAATATACTTATTGTGGTTTGAACTTCTTTTGAAAATAATGAATGATCTTTAAAATTTTTGTCAGCACACCTAAGATCCTCTTGCAGAACACCAGTTGAAAATCACTGGTCTAGACCAACCGCCCTGGTGGCCACTCACTGCCATGGATTTGCAAGGACATCCGGCCAGACTGGTCAGCTTTTTTGGTGGCTTACGGCCGGAGAGAGCACTATTGAAACCTCACGCTACGGGTGGTACTTCTGCCCTTGGAACTTCTCAGCTTGCTAGTCAACTCTCCGAAATTTGCGTTTTAAACATGTGGCAATTGAAATTCATATGTCACCATCATGCACCGATGCTAGAGTCTTCACATGTGTTATCTCAGCTTTATAACAAAGGCAAACGAGAGGCAGAAAAACACCAATGGTTGCCAGGAGTCGGGGAGGAGAAAGGGAAGGATGGACGGGTTGGAACATAGGGGACTTTTAGGGCAGTGAGACTCTTCCTTATGACACGGGAATGGTAAATATATGTTCTTGTGAATCTGTCAAATTTTGCAGAAGGGTACCACACTCTAATGTAACCGTGGACTTTAGTTAATAACAATGTATCAATATTGTTTAATCAAGTGTAACAACTACACCATACTAACACCAGATGTTGATTACAGGGGAAATGGTGTGGGAGGGAGAGTCTATGGGAACTTTGTACCTTCTGCTCGATTTTTCTTTTTTTCTTCTTTCCTTTTTTAAATTTTTGCATACACATGTGTTTATTAGGTTTCCACTTTTTGCCTTCACAGAATTAAAAAGGCACACTATTTAATAACAATAACAGTGTTTAAGATAAGGACTAGAAACAGAAACCTCAAAAAAGAATGAAAGAAGATAAATACATTCGGAAAAGAAATCAGACGATTACCGCATCGAAATATCAAGCAATATTAATAATAATAATGCAAAGAAAGGAACATTCACATTGTTAAATAAGAGTATGTCTGTTATAGTATGCTTTAACTCTGAGTGCTGGATTTTTCTGTAATAATGAAGTCCGCCTTGATACAGATGCAGAATGCAAGGCTCTGACTGGCTGTGTAAATTTTCCCGGGGCCACATAGCTAGTAGCAGCCCAGCAGAAGTGGGGACCCTGGCTTAGGCGCTTCTGAAGCTCAGGTCTCTGTGGTCACGGCTTCTTCTTGCTTCCTTCTTTAGCAGCCCCTGCCTCCTTCCTGTTTGGTGTTCTCCCTCCTCTGTGGCAATTCGCCTTTGCTCTTCACCTTCTCTGCCGTGTTGACATGGCCCGTCCCCTTGGGTCACCTGCCAGCCCTGTGCAGTCACGCTGGGCGAACCAGCTCATCAAGCCCAGGCTTTCTAATGAGCCTGTGAAGTGTCATCAATCCTCGGTCCCCGTTTCACGGAGGCGTCTCAGTGCTGTGATGTATGGATCAATCTAAGTGCTCTGGTCTTTGAAAAGCCTAGTCCAGGAGCAGCCCTGGGAATCTGGCTCATTCAGTTACCCTTTTGCTAATTTATAATTTACCTGACACAACTCCACCGCTGTTTTATTTGTCTCAAATGAATGTCAATTGGTACAGAGGACAAGCCATTGGGGAGCTAAATTAACTAAATCATTGCATGAATTAGTTAGAACGAACTGAAATACAACACCCCTTCCTTTCTCCGCTTTTTATTATTATTTTTTAAAATTTCACAAAAAACCCACCCCTCACCCCAGCACCTGACGTGCTTCAACATCCTCTCTCAAACCTACACCTCAAAATAATTTACTCTGGATGGAATAGCACAGCCAGGAATATAAAGCTCCAAATATATAAATAATAATGTGGACCTTTAATAAAATCAGACGTAAGTTGTACAGCAGACATCAATTACAATGGATTTTAAAGGGTTTGATCTAGAACCCGGGTGGTGTTACATTTAGACTAATAACTGTAACCATGATTTATGTGTTTGCAACCAAAATGGTTTCAATGCCTCGATATATGTCCAAAGTAAAATTTATAGTCTGCTACAGAATGTATAAATAATGAACAGCCATATGTCATCACACATTTAAAAATCTGACTCTTTCTGCAGCAGCAATAGGGTAAAATGAATTAAAATCTTAAGTTCATTAGGAATCAACTTATTTGGGAGCACTTTAGGAAATGTACCCAAATGCAAACGCTGATTTAATATATTTTTTTTCCCCAAGTCAAAGAAAAATGGCTGTTGTAAAAATGACAAACACTCCAGGGAAACCTCAAGAGCTATCAATTTAAACAGTGGTGTGTAGGGGAAAGGAGAATGGGTTTGGATGTGTAAGGAAAGATCCTTGGTAGGAATTTTCCTGGCTGTTCCGTGACCTCAAATTATTATAAAGAGCTTTGAAATGGTCAGAATAAGTAAAATAAGTTGACTTAGGCCTATTTCTGTACAGTTTATGTAAGTCCTAGGAAGGTTGAGAGCTATCGCAACTTCCCTAATTTTAATGCTACTGATGGGGCTGTAAGTCTGTTCACTTATTATGAGTCTTCACACAAGTTGTGTAACCACTCCGAGGTTCTGCTTCTTCATCTGAGAACAGGATGAATAAGGTCCAGTAGACAGAATTGCTAGAAGGATTTAAAAAATAAATACTATACAAATAAAAGGGTGTGCAAGCAAAGAGTAGTTGGTGTACAATGAGCGTTAGTTGTGCTTTCTCCTTCATAGCTCCCCCAGTGGGTGGCAGAATGTTGGAGGCCTGAGCCATCCATGTGTTAGTCATTTTTCTGCAGACGACACCTAGAAAAGGAATCAGTGATCAGCAAATATCGACCCCTCTTCGCCGAATGAATCAATAAGTCAAAGATCAAAGCACCTTCACCGAATGAATCAATAAATCAATGAACATCTTTCCATGGCTGCAGCGGCCTCTGGGAAGCCCAGGCCTCAGAAAGAGTGATGAGGCAAGAGGACACTGGACTTTTGAGATTGTTGGGGAGATTATAAGTGGTCCTCGTTAATAAGTTTACAGAACATCAAAGCTTGCCTCCTTAAACTGTCAGACAATGTCTCAGTTTAACCTTTGACAATCGAAATCTTTGTTAAAGAAGTATTCTTCACCTTTGTGGGCTGGCTCTCAAATACTGTGTTGACAAGAACGAAATCTCTCTTCCCAATCCCAGATTAACAGGAACGTGGGAGTCTTAATAACGGAGCAAAGTTTATCACAAGGAGCCTACCGCTGGATTTAGCATTTTACTCCCCCCCGCCTTCGCACTAAATGGTCTCCCACTGGTTTATCTCTGTGACTTCTCTCAAATTTAACTTCCGATTCCTGCTGATTTCAGGGTCTTTACCTCAATTAGTCTTCCGAACTGCTCTTGTAGAACCAGAAGCCAGAGAGCCCAGCGTTCCAGGCTTCCCTTCTCCACAACAAAACTACTTCGGACGCATTGGTTTGAAACTGTTTGTTAATACTTCTCACGGTCCTGTAAGTTGGGGTGTTGGCTGAGCTCTTCTAACAGAGACTACGATATTAATGAGTTAAACACAATAGATGGTTTATTTTTCTCCCATATAGAGTTAAAGCTGACAGACAGTCCAAAGGCAATAGAATCCTACTCCACGGGTCACTCAAAAGTCCAGGAGAGAAGGATTTCCCTTGGGGTGCATTCTTCTAGAGGTGCCTTCTTCTAGGTGGCAGCTGGGGCTGGTCACGCCGACATTGGTTTCTGCATAGGTTGTGAAAATCCATCTAGAACAGTGAAGGGGGATTCACCAAGATCTTCTGGGAGAAAAATCTCTGTGTCTTTTCTTTTTGGCTCCCCAAACACTATTTTTATTTCTATCACTTCTCCTCTGGTCATTTACCTACCAGGGTGCCATTTATCTGATACTTGACTGGCGGTTTGGCAGTATTTTGAAGTCAATTGACCATTGGGAAGGGCGGTGAATGCATCTCGTGAGTTGCCTGTTGCCAAGCCCTTCTGACTACACCAGGCCTGGCTATTTATATCAGTTTCTCAGTCACTTCTTTCTGTTTCTTTCCATGATGAAGATTATTTTTTGCTGATTCAAAGCACGTTCTTGCGAGGGAGACAGGCAGGCTGAGTTCCTCACGGACCTTCCAACTCCGTGTGAAGAGCCCAGTTGGGAGAATGTCTACATGACCCCCTCTGTGTGGGGATTCAGCAGTACAGGTGGGCTAAGACCTTTAGATTCTTAATCAGTAGTTTAAATTAGGGAAGTTGAGAGAGCTCAAAGGGACGAAACCTGTGTTCCCCCTTCTCTTCTCCCTGGATATGTTTTCTGGGCATTTCAGATGTTCCACTACCCTGATGTTCCTGTTTACCCAACTGTTGCCCTTCACCCAACCTTCCAGGGGACCTTGAACTCCCCTTTCTTTTATCTTTACCTGCTGTGCATTCTTGCAAGGAGACTCTGCTCCTCTACCCAATAAAAGACCCCTGGGGACACTAAAGAGGGCTGCATCATCTCAGGCTGCCAGCAGACTGCAAGGACTGTGCATCTCTCCTCTGGCTCTCAGGCTTTTATGCCCTAAGTTTGTGTGAAAGTCTTGTGCTTTCTTCGGCTCCATCTCACCTGTCAGCCACCATCCCAGGGGTCCCCGGGAAATCCTGACTCATTCTCCCAATAGGCTAGAGTTTGGAATAGAGAATGTGTCTGCTTTATATATGTGGATTGGAGCTAGATACGAGAGTCCTAATTTATTTAGGTGGTTTTCTAAGTTTTCAAATACAGCCTCAGTGTAGTGTATGGTGGTGGGGCGGGAGGTTGCTCGTACAGATGACCCAGGAATGAGGCCATCTGCGTCCCTCGAGCGGCTGCTCTGTACTTCATTTAGATAACTCCTTCTTAGCCTTCCTGGCATGTTGATCAGTTTTGATGAAAATAGTTCAGTTTGTATATGAAACCAGCACATTGTACCCCTTGATTGCACTATCATACACAGCTATGATTTAATAATAAAGACAATAAAAGAAGATAACTCCTTCTTTTTAAATCATTTGGTTACTTCCCTCTCTTCTGTAGAGAAATCTCTTTGCTCATCTGCAAGCCTCCCTCACCACATATTTTTCCTGGTTAATTTTTGTCCCTGGGTCACCATCTAACAGTTGGCAACCTCTGAAGCTGCTGTTTCCTCCAAACAAATTATTAATAAATAGTTTTCATCTTACTTTTTAGAGCCCGGTAGCATGGCACACCCATTCTGAAGTCTCCAATTGGATGATGAAGTTGGTTTGGAGGCAGGGGTGTCCCTGGTGCTGCCCCCCAACATCAGCCTAAAATTGAAATCAGGCCAACATGGACAGTGAGTTCTCATCAAACGTCAATAAACAGCTTCATTATCTGGTGGTACTGTAAAGAGAACATCTGCTTTGTTGCATTGGGCAAGACCATGCTACGAGCTCTCTTTCTTTCTTTTTTTTAATCTGTGAAGTGAGAAGAATAAATCTTCCCTCGAGATGTGATGAAGAGGCTTCTGAAAGAAAATGCACATCTAGTCCTGGTTCAGTGGCCAGCACACCATCATAAGTTAATTATAAACCTGAGTTCTCTTCCCAATCCTCCCCTCAAAACATACGTACCGTGTGTATGTGTGTGTACACGTGTGTATATTGTGTGCATATGCATGTTTGTGTGTGCACACATGTGTGCATGCATGTGTGTGTGCATGTGTGAGCATGTGTGTCTGTGTGTGCCTCTTTATGTGTATGTGAATGTACGTGCATGTGCGTGCATGTGTTTGCACATGTGCACATGTGTGCATGGGTGTGCCTCTTTATGTGTATATGCATGTGTGTGCATGTGTGTCCATGTATATGGGTGCCTCTGTATGTGTATATGTATGTGTGTGCATGTGTGTGCACGTGCATGCACATGTGTGTGCGTGCATGTAAACATGTATGTGTGCACGCACGTGTGTGCATGTGTACGTGTACACATGTATGTGTGTGTGCATGTTTGTGCGTGTATGTGCGTGTGCACATGTATGTGTATGTGTGTGTGCACACATGCACCCTCATCCGTTATTCTATTATCTTGGACATTGCAAGTGCTTCCAGTCTTGTCAAACTGTGTCAACCAAAGTCCTGGCAAGGAAGAGTCACATGCTCAGACCAAGTGATTTGGGGAGAGTTTATAGAAGGGGCTAGTTACAAAAGGATAGGTTTAGGGAAGACTACAGAGGACACTTCAGTACTCCCAAGGAAGCCGGCTAATAAAAGTAGAAAGTCAAGGGGATGCCTGACAACTCTTCTGGCCGTCAGAAAAGGGTGGGAACCTGGAGGGAGGAGCTCCAGCCGCACCCTCTTCCTTCCCTCCACTTCTGCAGGTGCCTCCCCTCTGATGACCCACCACCAAGCTCAAGTTGTCCTGAAATCTGAGGTTTGGGCTCTTAAACAGGGCTGCCTTCTTCACCCACCACTTGTTCTCAAACTCAAGTTCACCATGTCTTAAGGCTGTGGAGATAATATTGTTGAGATCTCCAGGGAGAGCTTTATGTCGACCCAGCTGATAATCTGAATAAAATTGAAACATACAATGGGAGTATGTTCCCTTTATGACCAAGGGCCTCCACACAGTGCTATTGGGCCTGTTCCTTTGTGTCTCCAAGTGAGTTTGGCCCAAATTGCACTGCCAGGTATTATAAGGATGAATGTTTTGCACTGAATAGAGAGAAGTGAATGTACTCATGGCAAACAATCGGAAAAGAAGGCTAGGCTGCAAATGTCTTGCTCCAGAATTTTTCATTTCAGTCTCTTGCAAGTGCATATGCTCAGTAGATATCATCTTTGTTTGCACTAACTTTGCAATGTTTGCAAGCAGTACATTTAGAGGAGGTTTTCTTTTCCTGATTTCAGCAATACTAGGACTTTAGGTCCATTTGGTTCAAATTAAGAAAAAGGAAAACTACAATGCTAAGTTCATATTTAAGTGAACAAATCCGTATTATGGAGAAACAAGTGGCCCCACATAAGTTGGTCTTACTTGGTGGCAGAATTTTGGTTTCTGTATGGTGCCTGATGGTTTAGTTTATTCTAAACTAGCTAGTGAAGACTCGGGAGATATTAGTGCCACTGCAGACAATATAATAACTGGGGATTTTCTATGTTAGAAAACCACTGAGGACCAAAATACCAAAGAGACTAAGTGTAAAACCAAACCAGAGGCTACAGTTTTCTTCCATTAAACCCTATAATGGCGATTTATTTTTTAAAAATGTCTCACTTTAAATTAACGTAGTTAACTGGGATTTTGTTGGTGTCAGAGCGTGCATGGATTCAATTTGTAAAATTGTTTTCATTCTTATGGTTTTGTTCATTGGTCACCCACATGTAACTGAAGGTGTTATAAAACCAATGAGGCAACCCTGAAGGTCTTCACTGCCTTTCTGTGTCAAAAGTTATCTGAACAGCACTAAAGTTTGAGAAACTGCTGTCAGTTGATTCTTTCTCTTTAGGGCTGGTTTTAGCAATGATCTTCAGAAGTGTTACTGTGTTATCAGGTTCCTGCTGCCAGGAAGACAGAGTCAGTCACTGACAGGCCCCTAGATACACAGAACATCAACAAAAAAATATCCCCAGCTCCACCACCCGCTGCTCCCATCTCCAAAGCCCTTCACCACGGTGACGGAGGTTCACTTGCTTTCATCCTTTTGGAAGGTGACAGGCTGCACTGCTTCCCACCTGGGGAGATGTAAAAATAAAGAAAACTCAACTTGTTCTGGAGTAAAGCCGTCAGCCATAGGGACCCCTCTTCTTTAGCAGGCTGCCCAACATTATTGGGAAGTTATCTAAAGTGTCAGAGAAAACACTATTGATTTTTTAGTCTGTTTTGTCAACTAGTCAATAAACCTTGCTTTTTCCTAGATTTTTTTTTCTAGCTCCCTGCCTCCCACCTCTCTGGAACTCTTGTCTTCTCTTCCTTCTCTCTCTCTCTCTCTCCCTCTCTGTCACCTGTCTTTTTCCCCAGTACTTTTATTTCTTCACTCTTTCCTTGCCAGTACAGCAAATATTCAAACATAGATGATATCAGATCCATGATAATGTATCTATGAGATTCTTTTAAGATATGTTAAGATCGATTTTTCTTTGACAGCGCTAGCTTTGAAGCATGTAAAGATGTTAAGTATATCCATTGTTTGCTTTGCCTGCTTGACTTCTCATGCACAGCAGAGCCTCAGAGTTCTTTATAATTCTCCCCATTGTTAAAATGATTGCAGAGAAGGAGGCATTAGCACATTTCATGCCACATTTAGAGCTTTTTCTGAAACCTGATGGGGGTGTGAGAGATCACACTGAAATAGAGCCCACTCATGCCAGATACTGTCAGTGCTTTATACATTTAATTTCTTGTGATGACTTCATGCCATAAATTCTATTATTATCATTTTTTAGATGAGGAAACCGAGGCAGTAAGAGAATACTTCTTTCATCCCTCTGCCTGTTGAGGAAGATCTATTTTAGATCACTTCAGCCAAATATTTGATCATCAACTGTGTAGTTTTCTCCAGAAGTGATTCCACTGGGCAGAAATGACGGTGTCTATTGTGACTGTCTCCTAGTTAGGGCTCTTGGCCTCATGTGGAGTCACCTGGTCTGTGTTATGTCAATGTGTACTGGGAAACACAGACCTTGACCTCCCCCAGGGCCAAGAGCAACAGATTACACCTTCTCTTAAATCCTCAATGTGTCCCTTTTCCCAGCTTTAATTCTACAAACATGCTCGAGTCTCTGAATACACTTTCTTTCTTCTTTTTAGCCCCTATCCTCAACCACCAATGACAACCACGTATTGATCAGGGAGGGCGAGGCTTTGCAGAAACAATCAAGCAATCTCTTTGGCTTAAAGCAACAAAGGTTACTCTTTATTCAAGCCAGGTGTCCATCAGTGTTACCAGGAAATCTTGCTCTTCCTGACAAGGGAGATGGGAATGATCAAATCCTTCTTTTTATTTTTTATTATTTTTGCCGTCTTAGCCATTTTAAAGTATACAGTTCAATAGCATTAAATATATTCACATTGTTGTCCAGATACCCATGTGATTCTTAAAAACTAAACATATTGGTAGAAATTTCTCTTTCTCTCATATCTCAGGTTCAAAGGAAATAATCTGAGTTGAAACTTGTAACTTTCATAAACAAAGGGAAAAAATGTCAAGGTCTTAGTATTTCTGTGTATTTCTTCTTTGATCAGCTAATGGCGTTTACTGCCAGTGATGTGCGAACAAAGAAAAGCTAAGTGTGAATGATTATATTTGCATTTAGATTTTTACTACATATTTATGTTAATTGACAATAGGTATATAACGGGAAAATTGCTACCTACAATTTCAACTGTCTTTTAAAGAGGAAATGGAAGAGTCTTCACTTTTCAGGGCATCTTGATCCCCCTGGAATTAGGATTTGCAGCTGAGAAATGATGCATTTGATTTATTTCCTCCTTCTCTTCCTCTCTCTCCCTCCCTTTATTCCTCTTTCCATCCATCCCCCTGTCTCTTTTCTTTACCCTTTTTCCTTCATTATCTTCTATTCGTAAACATAGCTTGAGCTTTTTAGCACGTTAAAACATGAGTTCTTACACTTGTTGGGAATAAAACAGTGAACCAGGCAAATAAGGATCTCAGAAAATCTACGTTCCTGAATGCAGTGCCTTAGACCACTCGGCCATTCTGATGGAAAATTTACATTCCTAATGAGGAAAGGACAGTAAAGTAAAAAGTATACAAAAATCAAGAGAATGGCTGATAAAAAGGAGAAAATAAAATAGGATAATGTGACAGAGAGTGACCAACTGCCTGCATTGGTCTGAGAGGCAAAGGGGAACGTCTTTCTAAGGAGCTATTGCTTGAGCTGAGACCTTAGTAAAAAAAAAATAATCCAGCAAGATCAGCATTTTAAGCAATGCCTGAGACAGAAACAATTATAGGAATGAATTAGATGCATTTAGAAATAGAAAAAAAGGCCAGAATATCTAGAGAGAGGTGAGAGAGGATAGTGGTATAACATGAAAATTCTTGCCCTCATGCTTGGAAAACGTCATTTAGGCAAAGCGTTCGAGCTGAAACACAGTGATTTCCCTTCCTGACATTCTCTGAAAACAACCAATCATCCCTGCAAAGAAGAAAGTAATTAAGGGAATGACTATTTTCCATAAGTGGCCTTTTCCCAGACATTTTTCTCCAACTAGAAGCTGACATTGGATTTACCCTTATGGGGAACACAAACGTGAGAGTTTATAAGACTGCAGAAGATGTGTGAGGGGGAACGCATCCTTGCTCTGATGATGATCATGAGCATCGTTTGTGAGTCCAGACGAGACGGCTTGATTCGGCCAGTGTGAATCTACTTACTTGTGGCAGCAGGACACTGGCCATTGTGTTTAAAAACAGACACTGATTAAATTGTCCTTTGAAATTATATTTCATTGGAGTGTTTTCCCCTTATTACAAAAGAAACATGTTTATTGTAGCCTAAAGCAGAAAATAATGAGGAAAACACATACCATTCCATCTAGAAATCACCAGAATGAACCTATTTGTGTGCATCCTCTCCAATACATCTCTATTATTTCTTCCTCAAAATTAAATTATGCTTTATTAATTCGTTCTTGCATTCACTCAACAAATATTGATTCAGCCCCTGTTGTTATCCATATGCCCAGGGTACATACTTGAGTAAGATGGATATTATTATTGAGCTTATGGAGAAGTCTAGCAAGGGGGACATACTTTTTAAAAATCCAGAAAACTTACCAGTTTCACAATAGCCAAGTAAAGATATTCTACCTTGCTCTCTTTCCAGATGTCATTTTAAAACAATAGAAAGAGAAATTAAAATGCATAGTGTATCCTTGAAGAAATAAGGAAAAAACAGTTTAAAAAAAAACACATCCCCCTACACACACATACACATGAGACTTCCAAACACAGTGAAGTTTATTAGGAAGAGGAAGAGAGCAAGAGATACCAGATGTAGAACAAAGTTGTCTAAAGTCAGAGTTGTACTCTGAGGAACACAACCATTCATTTGGTTTTTTAGTATCAGAAATACTGTGTAGGGAACAGCCAATGCCCTGTTTATTCTTACCTCAATTCTTAACCTCTGTTTATTCTTACCCCAATAGACGAAAGGTGGGTAGAGAACAAATGAAATATACATGCATGCACACACATATGCCCCACACACACATACACCCCCCCATACACATACACCCACACACATATACATACACCCCTACACACACATACACCCCACATACATACAACCCCACACACACACATACACCACTCCACCCCCTACATACATATACCACCCCCTCACACACATACACCACCCCCACACACACATACACACACACACCACACACACACACATACACTACCACCCCACACTATCCCTCATACACACATACACTACCCCCCCACACACACCACACACCCCCACACACACACTACCCCCCATACACACATACACCCCCATACACACATACCACCCCTCATACACATATACACTATCCCCCCCACACACTACCCCCATACACACGTACACCAGCCCCACACACATACACTACCCACCCCACACACTACCCCCCATACACACATACACCACCGCCACACACATACACTGCCCCGCACACGCACCCCCGCGCCCCCGCGGGGCGCGCGCCGCGCCCCCCCCGCCCCCCCGCCCGCCCCCCGCCCCCCCGCCCCGCGCCC
>CAUYRH010010291.1:0-17775 GCA_963574655.1 Perodicticus potto
TTTGGCGGGCCCAGCTGGATTCAAACCCGCCAGCTCAGGTATACGTGGCTGGCACCTTAGCCCGTTGAGCCACAGGCGCCAAGCCAGTTTTTTCTGATTTCTATAACAATGTTTTTAGAATTACTAAAAAAAAAAAAAAAAAAAGTGCTTATTGGAAAAAAACAGAATTTTTTTTTGGAGACATAGTCTCACCATGTTGCTCTCAGTAGAGCGCTGTGGCGTCACAGCTCACAGCAAACTCAAACTCTTGGGCTTAAGAGATTCTCTTGCCTCAGCCTCCCAAGTAGCTGGGACTACAGGTGCCCACTACAATGCCTGGCTATTTTTTTTGTTGCAGTTGTCATTGGTGTTTAGCTGGCCCAGGCTGGGTTCTAACCCACCACACTTGGTGTATGTGGCTGACGCTGTTACCATTGTGCTATGGGTGCCGAGCCGAGAACATTTTTTTTTTTTGTAGAGACAGAGTCTTACTTCACCTTCGGTGGAGTGTCATGGCATCACACAGCTCACAGCAACCTCCAACTCCTGGGCTTAGGCGATTCTCTTGCCTCAGCCTTCCGAGAAGCTGGGACTACAGGCACCCGCCACAATACCCGGCTAGAAGAACATTTTTTTTTTTGAGACAGAGCCTCAAGCTGTCACCATAGATAGAGTGCCGTGGCATCACAGCTCACAGCAACCTCCAATTCCTGGGCTCAAGCAAGTCTCTTGCCTCCGCCTCCCAAGTAGCTGGGACTACAGGCGCCCGCCACAACACCCGGCCATTTTTTGGTTGCAGCCGTCGTTGTTTGGCAGGCCCGGGCTGGATTCGAACCCGCCAGCTCAGGTGTATGTGGCTGGCGCCTTAGCCCATTGAGCCACAGGCGCCAAGCCAGAACATTTTTTTAAAAAAGAAAAAGAACTGCCCACAATTCCATTTTCCAGATTAAATAATTTTTAGGATTATATCAATCCATGCACACACTTGATGCTTTAGTCAAGATAAGATTTTGTGACCATTTTTCATTTAATTTATTAAGAATATGTTCCTATGCCAAGTTGTATTTTTCCTCTGTACAACTTTCAGTGGCCATATTTACAAAATTGTAGCATACAGGAGTGCAATAATCTATTTGCCAAAATTGCTACATTTAACAATTAGGTTATTTTTTCTTTCTTCCTTGTTTGCAATTATGTTTTCTTTTGTTTCCTTTTTGCTATTATAACACTGCAGTAGACATCTTTACTAATAAATATTTATGCAAATCTATTCCTTATAAGCTACTTTAGGATAAATTTCTAGAAGTGGAATGGTTGCTTAAATTCCTCATTCTAGTCTTCTGATTTATATTGCCACATTGCCTTCCAGAAGGTGTTATCAATATATACTCTCCAATAGCAGTGAATGATAGCCCTTGTATCCTTCATAACGCTAGAATATGAACTAAATTATTTTTTCTGTATTTATTTTTTATTGATACAGAGTCTCACTTTGTGGCCCTCAGTAGAGTACCATGGTGTCATAGCTCATGGCAACCTCCAACTCATTAGGCTTAAGGGATTCTCTTGCCTCAGCCTCTCAAGTAGCTGGGACTACAGGTGTCTGCCAGAACGCCCAGCTTTATTTTAGTAGAGATGGGGTCTCACTCTGGCTCTTGCTGGTCCCGAACCTGAGCTCAGAGCAATCCGCCCGCCTTGGCCTCCCAGGGTGCAAGGATTACGAGCGTGAGGCACCACGCCCGGCCAAACTAATTTTTTAAAGTCATGGTATTACATACATGAATAGAATACAGAGGTTGATGAAGCAGCAATGAATTGGGGGAAGCGGTGGGGTGACTCATGCCTGTAATCTTAGCATGCTGGAAGGCTGAGGTGGGAGGATCATTTGAGCTCAGTAGTTTGAGACCAGCCTGAACAAGATGGAGCACCCTTTTCTACTAAAAATAGAAAAGTTAACTGGGTGCTTGTAGTCCCAGTTACTTGAGAGGCTGGGCCAGGAAGATCACTTGGACCCAGGAGGTTGAGGTTGCTATGTGGTAGGCTGAGTCCACAGCACTCTATCCAGACAAGTGAGACTCTGTCTCAAAGAAAAAAAAAGCTCGGCGCTGATAGTACAGTGGTTATGGTGCCAGCCACATACACTGAGGCTGGTAGGTTCAAACCTGGCCCAGGCCAGCTAAACAACATTGACAACTGCAACAAAAAATAGCCGGGCGTTGTGGTGGGTGCCTACAGTCCCAGTTACTAGCGAGGATGAAGCAAGAGAATCACTTAAGCCCAAGAGTTTGAGGTTGCTGTGACCTGTGACACCATGGCACTCTACCATGAGGGCGACATAGTGAGACTCTGTCTCAAAAAAAAAAAAAAAAAAAAAAAAAAGACTTGTCTGTCTAAGCAAGAGTGAGACTCCATCTCCACAATAAATAAAAAAACCCAACCAGGCATTGTGGCACATTCCTATAGCCCCAGCTACTCAGGAGGCTGAGGCTTGAGGATTGCTTTGAGGTTGCAGTGAGATATGTTCTTGCCACTGCACACCAGCCTGGTTGACAGGGCAAGACCTTGTCTCTTGGGCTGGGCACAGTGGCTCACACCTGTAATCCTAGCACTCTGGGAGGCCGAGGCCAGTGGACTGCCTGAGCTCAGGAGTTCGAGACCAGCCCTCATCTCTAAAAATAGCCAGGTGTTGCGGTGGGTTCCTATAGTCCCGGCTACTTGTCCCTAAAAAAGAAAAAAATTAGGGAGTAAAGTACTCAGCAGAGCACTTGGGACATAATAATCACCATATACATATATTAGTTAACTCCTTATTTTTATTAGCCTAGAGGAAGTAAGACCACAGTATCAATAGCTTGGTTAAGTATTTTGCCAAATTGATGGGGAATTTACTTTGCATTTTGTAGGCCAGATTTTCACAGTCAGTAATAAGACTATTGCATCTTTTTCCTTTTTCATGGTAGTTTTGGAGCCCTGGGCTCTCTTGCACTGCAAGATCTATATGTTTAGGTTGACTTTCTTGCTCCTAAGGAAGAAACTGCTACTAATTCTTTGATTGGTGGGGGGCAGCTAAGAGTAAAACCTAGACTTTTCAGAGAGACAGAACAAAAAAAGAGAAAAGAAAATTTCGGGCTGGATACAATAACTCATGCCTGAAATCCCAGTATTTTGGAGGCTGATCCAAGAGGATTGCCTAAGGTCAGTGGTTCAAGACCAGTCTGGGCAATATGGTGAGATTCCCCACCCTTTTTTTTTTTGAGAGAGAGGGTCTCACTCTCTTGCCCCAAGTTGAGTGCAGTGGCCTCATTGTAGCTCACTACAACCTCAGATCCCTGAGCTCTAGCAAGTCTCTCAGCCTGCAAAGTAGCTGGGAGTACAGGCACTCATCACAACTCGTGGCTATTTTTTTTTTTTTTTTGAGACAGAGCCTCAAGCTGTCACCCTGGATAGAGTGCGATGGCATCACAGCTCACAGCAACCTCCAATTCCTGGGCTCAAGCGAGTCTCTTGCCTCTGCTTCCCAAGTAGCTGGGACTACAGGTGCCCGCCACAACGCCCGGCCATTTTTTTTTTTTGAGACAGAGCCTCAAGCCGTCACCCTGGAGAGAGTGCTGTGGCATCACAGCTCACAGCAACCTCCAACTCCTGGGCTCAAGCGAGTCTCTTGCCTCTGCCTCCCAAGTAGCTGGGACTACAGGTGCCCGCCACAACGCCTGGCCATTTTTTGGTTGTAGCCATCATGGTTGTTTGGCGGGCCCGGGCTGGATTCGAACCTGCCAGCTCAGGTGTACGTGGCTGGCACCTAAGCCCGTTGAGCCACAGGCGCTGAGCCAACTCCTGGCTATTTTTTAAGAGATGGGTTCTCACTGTTGCTCTGGTTGGTCTCGAACCTGTGAGCTCAGGCAATCCACCCACCTCAGCCTCCCAAGTGCTGGAATTTATAGGCGTGAACCACCTCGCTGGGCTCAAATTCTTGCATTCTTGATTCTCAGTTGCAACCTCTTTAATATCAGACTAAAAACTTGTATTGTTTCTTTATCTTTAGTTCCTAAAGAACTCAAATTCTCAGTATGCAGAACTGTAAGGGAATTTGTACACACAGTTGTTTCTGTGTAGTTTATCTGCTTATATTCCTCAATATACCGAAGTTCCTGGATTCAGCCGAGTATAACTAAAAAACTATGGTGTATGTTCTGATAAATGTAACCAAGTTTCATACTCCAACAAACTATCTAATTAGAGGTTAGGGGACTGAAGAACTCATTTTGTTTCCAAAGACCTTTGAAGTTTTTGCCCAGAGAGGTTTACTTTAACCTCTTTAAGACTGTTTCTCATTTGGGATAATGATACCTCTTCTGAAGATGGTTACTACGAAGATTCCATGTGAAAGCACCTTGTTAGGTATAATTTGCTACATGATGTTAAGGGCTAGTTACTATCAGCCCTTTTCATGTCCCTAGGGTGGTGGTCAAAGACCATGTCTTGTTTATTTCTATTCTGGGCCCATGATACAATTCCATGACTAGGGAGTGCTCAATATATAGCTGTTAAAAGAAGGAAAGGAAGGGGGGGCAGTGGCTCACACCTGTAATCTCAGCACTTGGGAGACCAAGGTGGGTGGATTGCCTGAATTCACAGGTTCAAGACCAGCCTGAGCCAGAGCGAGACCCACTCTCTAATAAAAAATCAACGGGCATTGTGGGTCCCTCTAGTCCCAGCTACTTGGGAGGCTGAGGCAAGAGAATCACTTAAGCCCAGGAGTTTGAGGTTGCTGTGAGCTATCACGCCATGGCACTCTACGAAGGGTGACAAAGTGAGAATCTGTCTCAAAAAATAATAATAATATGGCTCGGCGCCTGTGGCTCAAGTGGCTAAGGCGCCAGCCACGTACACCTGAGCTGGCGGGTTTGAATCCAGCCTGGGCCTGCCAAACAACAATGACGGCTACAACCAAAAAAAAAAAAGTGGCCGGGCATTGTGACAGGCGCCTGTAGTCCCAGCTACTTGGGAGACGGAGGCAGGAGACTCGCTTGAGCCCAGGAATTGGAGGTTGCTGTGAGCTGTGATGCTATAGCACTCTATCCAGGGTGACAGCTTGAGGCTCTGTCTCAAAAAAAAAAAAAATATTAATAATAAAATAAAAAGGAGGAAAGGAAGTGAGGTAGGAAGTCCAAAGAGGCTCTGTTGCTTGCCCTAACTACCCAATCTCTGCCTTTGCATCCCTCATCAGTAAGAAGACTCATTGGGAACAGGTAAAACCAGATTCAGACATCAGAGGAAGACTCAGAGCCTCTGCCAATCCACAGCAGAAGCACCCAACAAAATGCATTCTATCTGTTCTCTGCATCTCAGCTTTAACATTGCTTCTTTTTACATACTTTTTTTTTTTTTTTGAGACAGAGTCTCAAGCTGTCGCTCAGGTTAGAGTGCCATGGCAACACAGGTCACAGCAACCTCAAACTCATGGGCTTAAGCAAGTCTCTTGCTTCAGCCTCCCAAGTAGCTGGGACTACAGGCGCCCACCACAATGCTTGGCTATTTTTTGGTTGTAGTTGTCCGTTGTTTGGCAGGCCAGGCTGTATTCGAACCTGCCAGCTCCAGTGTTCGTGGCTGGCACCCTAGCCGCTGAGCTACAGGTGCCAAGCCTCTTTTTACATACATTTATCATGGTCTTTTTTTTTTTTAAGAGGCAGTCTTGTTTTGCCACCTGGGCTAGAGTACAGTGGTGTCAGCTTAGCTCACAGCAACCTCAAACTCCTGGGTCCAAGAGATCCTTTTGCCTTGGCCTCCGGAGTAGCAGGTGCCCATCACAATGCCTGGCTAATTTTTCTATTTTTTTTTTTTTTTGGAGACAGAGCCTCAAGCTGTCACCCTGGATAGAGTGCTGTGGCATCACAGCTCACAGCAACCTCCAAATCCTGGGCTCAAGCGATTCTCCTGCCTCAGCCTCCCAAGTAGCTGGGACTACAGGCACCCGCCACAATGCCCGGCCATTTTTTGGTTGCAGCCGTCATTGTTGTTTGGCGGGCCCGGGCTGGATTCGAACCCGCCAGCTCAGGTGTACGTGGCTGGTGCCTTAGCCTGTTGAGCCACAGGCACCGAGCCTAATTTTTCTATTTTTAGTAGAGACAGGGTCTAGTTCTTGCTGAGGATGGTCTTGAAATCCTGAGCTCAAGCAATCCTCCTGTCTTGACCTCCCTAAGTGCTAGGATTACAGGCATGAACCACCACACCCAATCCATTCATCGTAGTCTTAACAACTGACATGTTAACATATCTAAACATTCTGATGCATATTATGGAATATGCTCAGTAGGGCAGAGTGAGTTCAATCTACTCCCTATTTGTGCTTCTGCCCATAAGCTGGAAACTTGAAATACTTCCTTTTTTTTTTAAAGACAGAGTCTCACTTTGTCACCCTTGGTAGAGTGCCGTAGCACCACAGCTCACAGCAACCTCCAGCTCTTTGGGCTTAGGAAATTCTCATGCCTCAGCCTCCTGTGTTTTGGTTGTTTCTTTTTTTCCTTTTTTTTTTTTTTTTTTAAGAGACAGAGTCTCACTTTCTTGCCCCCAGTAGAGTGCCATGGCATTATAGCTCACAGCAACCTCAAACTCTTGGGCTTAAGTCAGGGGTCCTCAAACTACGGCCTGCGGGCCACATGCTTCGGTGTGAATTGTATTTGTTGCCCTTTTGTTTTTTACTTCAAAGTAAGATATGTGCAGTGTCCATAGGAATTTGTTCATAGTTTTTTTTTTTAAACTATAGTCTGGCCCTCCAACGGTCTGAGGGACAGCGAATTGGCCCCCTGTTTAAAAAGTTTGAGGACACCTGGCTTAAGTGATTCTCTTGCTTCAGCTTCCCAAGTAGCTGGGACTATAGGCGCCAGCCACAATGCCCAGCTATTTTTTTTTTTTTTGGAGGTTGCTTTTTTTTTTTAGTGACAGAGTCTCACTTTGTCACCCTTTAGAGCGCTATGGCTTCACAGCTCACAGCAACCTCCAGCTCCTGGGCTTAGGCGATTCTCTTGTCTCAGCCTCCTGAGTAACTGGGACTACAGGTGCCCACCACAACACCCAGCTATTTTTTTGTTGCAGTTTGGCCAGGGCCGGGTTTCAACCTGCCACCCTCTGTATATGGGGCTGGCGCCCTAGTCACTGAGCCACAGGCACCGCCTGCCCAGCTAATTTTTTATTTTTTTATTTTTATTTTTATTTTTTTTGAGACAGAGCCTCAAGCTGTTGCCCTGGGTAGAGTGCTATGGCATCACAGCTCACAGCAACCTCCAATTCCTGGGCTTAAGCAATTCTCTTGCCTCAGCCTCCCAAGTAGCTGGAACCGCAGGCGCCTGGCTATTTTTTGGTTGTAGTTGTCGTCGTTTGGCAGGCCGGGGCTGGACTCAAACCCTCCAGTTTTGGGGTATGTGGTTGGTGCCTTAGCCACTTGAGCTATAGGCACCAAACCCCAGCTAATTTTTTAGAGATAAAGTCTCACTCTTGGTCAGTCTGGTCTCGAACCTGTGAGCTCAGGCAATCCACCCATCTCGGCCTCCCAGAGTGCTAGGATTACAAGCATGAGCCACCGCGTCCGGTCTTTTGAAACACTTCCAATACCTGTGAAACAAAGAGGAAACAAAACTGAGCTGAAAGTCAGAAAATATGTGCATGGTGGTGGCTAGATTGTCATTTATCTCTTCAGACAAATGGATACTACCTACCCTGTGAACCAGATTGAAGAGACAAGCAGATAAAAGGAGAGTCATTCACATTCATTCCTGCACCCAAATGTGGGGTATCTCCAAGGCTTTTCTAAGTCCAGTTCTTGGTCAACAGATGCCTGCTTTAGAGAACTCAGGCTGGTGGGAACAGTCAAGTATTCTAAAATAAAAAAGTTAGAGGACAGTGCCTGTGGCTCAGTGAGTAGGGTGCCGACCTCATATACTGAGGGTGCTGGGTTCAAACCCTGCCCGGCCAAACTGCAACAAAAAAATAGCTGGGCGTTGTGGTGGGTGCCTGTAGTCCCAGCTACTGGGGAAGCTGAAGCAAGAGAATCACCTAAGCCCAAGAGATGGAAGTTGCTGTGAGCTGTGATGTCACAGCACTCTACCGAGGGTGACAAAGTGAGACTGTCTCTTAAAAAAAAAAAAGGGAAGTGTGCAAAAATTACCACATGATCATTTTTGTACATATCTATGTCAAGATGATTCTATGTCACTACTCCATGTAGTTTCTTGTGGCACACAAATAATAAACCTGCAGTTGTCCACAAGGACAGCTCTTGTTTACATACAAAGCTGGTTTAACCAGAGCAGGGAGTGGATAATGGGCATGCAGTATTTAGGACACTTGCCACTTGTTAAATCAGTCAGCTTTCAAAACTGCCACTTCCAGCCTTTTGCTGTGTTCTGCTTCTGTCTCATACCTAACACTATGAAAGGAGAAGACGGTCCAGGGTCTATTTTTTTTTTTTTTTTTTTGAGGCAGAGCCTCAAGCTGTCACCCTGGATAGAGTGCTGTGGCATCACTGCTCACAGCAACCTCCAATTCCTGGGCTCAAGCGAGTCTCCTGCCTCCGCCTCCCAAGCAGCTGGGACCACAGGCACCCGCCACAACGCCCGGCCATTTTTGGTTGCAGCCGTCAGTGTTGTTTGGCAGGTCCGGGCTGGATTCGAACCCGTCAGCTCAGGTGTACGTGGCTGGCGCCTTAGCCCGCTGAGCCACAGGCGCCGAGCCAGACGCCTTAAGCCAGGGTCTTAAGAAACATGTTTTGAATGTCTATTATTTGCCACAAACTCTTACAAAGGGTCACAAAAAGAAATGATTATGGCTCACAATCTGCGTCTGGTGGCAGACATAAACTTCTAATTTATTTTTCCTCTCCTACAGCTAAAATACTTGTTGCACATACACTGTTTCACTTATGCTCCCAAACAGTTCTGTGAGGACAAAATACAACTCACTTAGGCACAGAGGGTTGCGATTCACAATGCGGGTGACATCACTTATCTTCATCCCTTAGTGTCTGCACATTTCATAGACGAGGAAAACGATGCTCTAACAGGTGAAGGTTTCAGTCTTAAACATTTAAGCCAGGGCAGTTACCGTAAGAGCTGGCAAATTCGCACACTGAGTTGTTAAGGCAACCGCGTACAGCCTCGCCTACTCTCCCAGCAGGGAGAAGCAGTCAATGCCGAAAACGATGCACCTGTACACGCATGCTCCCGGACGCTGCCCATCACGTGATCCTCCGACTCTACTCACGTGACTACGCTCCCGGAGGCGGGGCCATCGGCCAAAATGGCGGCCTACCTGCAGTGGCGGCGCTTCGTTTTCTTCGACAAGGAACTGGTGAAGGAGCCAGTGGGCAATGATGGGGCTGCTCCTAGCGCCGCACCTGCCCCTGGATCCGCTGCTTCCAAGTTTCTTTGCCTCCCTCCTGGCATTACCGTCTGCGACTCGGGCCGAGGGAGCCTGGTCTTCGGAGATATCCTTGCTCGGGAGCTGTCTCTACCTTCCTTGGACCACTGAAGAGATCCAGCTAGAGTGAAATCTGTTCATCCGAGGGTTTCGTGCTATGCGCCACTTTCCTTTTACTTTAGATGTTCAGAGCTCTTCTGTGGTCAGAAGGAAGAAAGAAGGAAGTCCGTTCTCTTAACTTGTCAACAAAGCAATCCTGGGCAAGTCATTTAACTCCTCTGGGCTTTAATTTTCTTATTTGTAAAAGGAATGTAAATGCCAATTTGACAAGGGTATTTGCATAAAAAATTGAACGCAAGTTGGGTTAAAAGGACAAATATGTAAGGTGTATTATCTCCCCTGCCTGGTCTTGTGGCCGAGGAGGTGAATGTAACTTGGAGTGTGATGCTTTTCTTGTTGCTAAACTCTAACCAGACCACTTTAACTCTTTTTTTTTTTTTTTTTTTTTTTTGAGACAGAGCCTCAAGCTGGGGCCCTGGCTAGAGTGCTGTGGCATCACAGCTCACAGCAACCTCCAACCCTTGGGCTTAAGCGGTTTTCTTGTCTCAGCTTCCCAAGTAGCTGGGACTACAGGCGCCTGCCACAACACACGACTATTTTGTGGTTGTAGTTGTCATTGTTGTTTGGCAGGCCCAGGCTGGGTTCAAACCTGCCAGCTCTGGTGTATGTGGCTGGCACCTTAGCCACTTGAGCTACAGGCACGAGCCACTTTCACTCCTTTTAACATAGTCCCACGAGATGATGTGTGAAAAATTTTTGAATATTTTAAAGAGCAATATTTACGTAATAGTTATCTAGGTTTTAGTCTAAAAATAAGTATCTTTTCTTGGAAAAGAGGCTCCTTGACAGTCCTGTACATATGGAAGGCCAGATCTGGTTTTTGCCACGCTCCCTACAGCTTACAGGCTTCCAGGCCTACAAACTCCGGGTGACACACCTGTACCAACTGAAGCAACACAATATTTTGGCATCTGTTGGTGAAGATGAAGAGGGCATCAACCCCCTGGTGAGTCCCAGGAAGGAAACAGGGTAGACCCAAAGCCTGGGAATGATTTTTTTGTGGGAGGGTAACTAGCATTCATTCTTCTGAGGTTTGTCCATAGGTAAAGATCTGGAACCTGGAGAAGAGAGATGGTGGCAATCCACTCTGCACTCGAATTTTCCCTGCTATCCCAGGGACAGAGCCAACTGTTGTGTCTTGTTTGACTGTTCATGAAAATCTCAACTTTATGGCCATTGGTAAGCAAAATGAAGTTAAAACTAACAATCCTAGAGCGGCGCCTGTGGCTCATCGAGTAGGGCACCGACCCATATACCGAAGGTGGTGGGTTCAAGCCTGGCCTCAACCGAACTGCAAAACAAAAACAGCCGGACGCTGTGGCGGGCGCCTGTAGTCCCAGCTACTCGGGAGGCTGAGGCAAGAGAATCTCCTAAGCCTAGGAGTTGGAGGTTGCTGTGAGCTGTGTGATGCCACGGCACTCTACCGAGGATGATAAAGTGAGACTCTGTCTCTACAAAAAAAAAAATTAAAAAACTAACACTCTTAGATTCTTCACAGATAGTTTTCTTTCTTTCTTTTTTTTTTTTTTTGTTTTGAGATTGAGTCTCACTCTATCACCCTTGGTAGAGGGCAGTGGCATCATGGTAGCTTACTGCACTGGTCCAACTCTGGGACTGTGTACATGCCACAATGTTTGGCTAATGTTTTTATTTGTAGAGATGGGGTCTTACTCTTCCTCAGGCAGGTCTTAAACGCCTGAATTCAAGCAATCCTTCTGCCTCAGCTTCCCTGAGAGCTAGGATTACAGACGTGAGCTACTGTCCTGGCCAGAATTTTTTCAGAGGTGCTTCTGCAGCTCATCATTGTTTCCATGGGACCAGTGAAGGTCCTTGAGATATTCAAGTTTGTCAGGGGAAGGCATTTAATTTTGTTCTTTGAAAATGAGTCATTGAATACTGATATTCAGGTTAACCATCAGAGGAACTGAATGTGAGGAGGAAGATTGTTGCTTCTGAGTGCCTCAAGTGGTCTTTTTTCTCCTCTTCACCTTCTGATCTTTTTGGCCTCACTGCAATGCTATTTCTTGTTCCCTTACAGGTTTCACAGATGGCAGTGTTACACTGAACAAAGGAGACATCACCCGGGACCGGCATAGTAAGACCCAGATTTTGCACAAGGGCAATTACCCTGTTACTGGACTCGCCTTTCGCCAAGCAGGAAAGACCACTCACTTGTTTGTTGTAACAACAGAGAATGTCCAGGTATGAACAGGCCTCCACTTTTAGGGACAGGTAGGAAGGGTTTCTTTGTTGCTCAGGAGGCTAGGGTACAGAATTGACAGGAGAGGTAGAATTCTTAAAATATTCATCAGATAGCTTAAATCATCTGCCCTGCTTAATTTTTTTTTTTACGTAGGAAACTAGGAAAAGTTAGACTTAGGAAGAGAACTCTGGGCTTGTAGTAAAAGTATGTGAATTTTTTTTTTCCAAACTGTTTATGTGACATTGGACAAATTCTTTTACCTTTCTGGTTCTTGGTGTTCCTAATGTATGGAATAGCTTACTCTCTCAGGAAATAGTCTTTACATAAAATGGCACAAGGGGGTCAGGCGCAGTGGCTCACGCCTGTAACCCTAGCACTGTGGGATGCCAAGGCGGGTGGATTGCCTGAGCTCAGGGGTTGGAGACTAGCTTGAGGCTAAGCGAGAGCTTGTCTCTAAAAATAGCCAGGTGTTGTGGTGGGTGCCTATAGTCCCAGCTACTTGGGAGGCTGAGGCAAGAGAATTGCTTGAGCTTTGCTGTGAGCTAAGGCACTCTACCGAGGGCAACAAAGTGAGACTATCTCCAATAAATAAATAAATAAAAAGGTAAAAGATCATTGCACTTCTTTTACTTGTGCAATGTCAGTAGTAGGTAGTGATACAAAGAAAGAAAATGTGGTCTATGCTTACATATTTAATAGATGGTGGGGAGTTAATGAAGAAGCCAAAGGGAAAATCTTAGAATGCTAAGAGGGAAAATAGAGCATCAACATGGAAATGGGAATACCCTTGTGAAGCTTTCGGTGCTCCTTCTCAGTGGGAGCCTTTAAACTCCATTCTTTCTTCTGGCAGTCCTATATAGTTTCTGGAAAGGACTACCCTCGTGTGGAGTTGGACACCCATGGTTGTGGCCTGCGCTGCTCAGCCCTAAGTGACCCTTCTCAGGACCTGCAGTTCATTGTGGCCGGGGATGAGTGCGTCTACTTGTACCAGCCTGATGAACGTGGGCCCTGCTTCGCCTTTGAGGGCTATAAACTTATTGCCCACTGGTTTAGAGGCTACCTTGTCATTGTCTCCCGTGACCGGAAGGTTTCTCCCAAGTAAGGACTGTGGGGAGAAGGGAAAGGGAGAGGGCTGGACTTGTTCCCAGAATTAACCTGCGTTTAAAATCCTAATGCCTGCATCTTGCCAGTCTCCTACTTTGGTTTTATGTAGAATGTGCTTACACCTAGACTCAGTTAATGTTTTTACTGAGGAAAAAAAAGTGTGTTATTGCTTCAAATGTTTGCTGAGTAGTCCTACGATACTAGAATGTGCCAGGAAATTTGGACTTGGTATTGGTTTTTTTTAACTCTCCAGTCAAAATAAGTTGGGCAGAGGAACAAGGGATTGAGTAGTGGAGAAATTGGAAAGTGCTGGGAATTGCAGGACATAGTATTTTGTTTTTGTTTTTTTGAGAGGCACTTGAAAGGGGGAGGAGGTAGGGTCTTCTGCATGATGAATGTACTTTTTTTTAGATGTTGGTCTGTTTTCATTCAGTTCTAATGGCTTTGACACACCAGGTGTTGGATTAGTATTTGTTACATGAATGAAGTGTACTTAATTTCTTAATCTTGATTGGATTAATTACAGGACCCTAAAGCCTAAGAGCAGGTCAACATGTTCTCTTTCTGCAACTGCCAGCACAATGCTGCATGTTACGGGATAAGCTGCCAGAAGGGCCAACAAAGCGATTTGTGCTGGGTGGAATGGCAGCACCAAAGTTGCCATGGGAAAGGAAATAAAAAGAAGCTGAGACAGAGATGGTAGAAATATCTAGTGCCTTTTCTTCTTTCTTACACAGGTCAGAGTTTACCGGCAGGAACTCACAGAGCTCCGACAAGCAGATTCTCCACATCTATGACCTGTGCAACAAGTTCATAGCCTATAGTGCTACCTTTGAAGACATAGTGGATGTGCTTGCTGAGTGGGGCTCCCTGTACGTGCTGACGCGGGATGGGCGGGTCCACGCACTGCAGGAGAAGGATACACAGACCAAATTGGAGGCAAGGCCACCACATTCCCAGAGATGGCCACAGGCACCTAGAAGCAGCTGCAGGAATGGGTTCCCCAAGTCACCTTGGCTGGAGTGTTTCCTTCCCTATGGGTTACAGCCTTTTTCTGCTTCCTTAGGGTAAAATTTCTAGGTAAATGACTGGGGATGAGGTTTTAGAGGAAGTAATAGCCAGGAGCTGTAACCCATTTTCAGGGTTCACTTTGCTTGCAGTAAACCTTAGGAGATGTGGTAGTGTTGGTATCTGGGAGGTCTTGTTCCATCTAGGATTTAGGCAGACAGGATTTCCAGGACTGTCTGGCTTAGGTTTTATGGGCACATTTTGGGAAGGTTTTTTCTCAGGACTGCTTCTACCAATTTTCTGATCCCTCTCCCTTTCTAGATGCTGTTTAAGAAGAATCTATTTGAGATGGCAATTAACTTGGCCAAGAGTCAACATCTGGACAGTGATGGGCTGGCCCAGATCTTCATGCAATATGGAGACCATCTGTACAGCAAGGGCAACCACGATGGGGCTGTCCAGCAGTATATTCGGTCAGTCTGGAGGCACTTTGGTATATAGCCCTGAATGCAGAGACAAGCAACCAGATAGCTGCTTGGGGTAACTTGGGGGCTTGAACTCATACCAAGAACTGTTCTTTTTTCCTACAGAAACTGTGATGCTTCAAATGAGAGGACAAGATATTTTATTGGAAAGTAAATTTTAGGGTCAAATATTACATGACCAGAATGTGATTGAGCTGATGATTATCTCTTATTTTATTGACAGCTTTTTTGGGGGGGGGGACAGAGTCTCACTGTGTCACCCTCAGTAGAGTGCCATGCCGTCCCAGCTCACAGCAACCTCTTGGGCTTAAGCGATTCTCTTGCCTTAGCCTCCCAAGTAGCTAGGACTACAAGTGCCCACCACAACGCCTGGCTATTTTTTTTTTTTTTTGGTTATAGTTATTGTTTGGCAGGCCCAGGCTGGATTCGAACCCACCAGACTCTGGTGTATGAGGCTGGTGCCCTAGCCACCGAGCTACAGGTGCCGAGTCGATTGTCTCTTATTTTAAACTTAGCTTAGGCTTTTTTAATAGTCATTTTGGGGCTCGGCACCTGTGGCTCAATGGGCTAAGGTGCCAGCCACATACACCTGAGCTGGCGGGTTCGAATCCAGCCTGGGCCCGCCAAACAACAATGGTGGCTGCAACCAAAAAATGGCCCAGCGTTGTGGCGGGTGCCTGTAGTCCCAGCTACTTGGGAGGCAGAGGCAGGAGTTCTTGCTTGAGCCCAGGAATTGGAGGTTGCTGTGAGCTGTGATGCCACGGCACTCTATCCAGGGTGACAGCTTGTGGCTCTGTCTCAAAAAAAAAAAAATAATAATAATAGTCATTTTGGCCTGGTTCTTTAAAAGGAAACGTATTCATCTTTTGCTTCCATACTTTCATCCCTTAGTAATAATTCCTAGAATTTTCTGCCCTAATAACAGGTTTTACAAACCTGACCAGCCCTTTTTCTAGACTCTCTAGAATTTCTATTTTCAGCCAAGTTTAAGAACAGTGCTTTTGGGGAGGTACCTATGGCTCAAGGAGTAGGGTGCCAGGCCTGTATATGGGAGGTGGTGGGTTCAAACCTGCCTCTGGCCAACAAAAAAATCTGCAAAAAACAAACAACAGTGCTTTGGCAGTGTGGTGGCTAGTTTATGCCTGTAATTCACTGTGGAAGGCTTAGGCAAGACGATCCCTTGAGCTCAGGAGTTCAAGACCAGCTTGAACAGGAGCGAGACTGCATCTCTACTAGAAATAGAAAACTTAGGGCAGTGGCTGTGGCTCAGTGAGTAGGGTGCCGGCCCCATATACTAAGGGTGGTGGGTTTGAACCTGGCCCCAGGTGAACTGCTACCAAAAAATAGCCGGGCGTTGTGGCGGGCGCCTATAGTCCCAGCTACTTAGGAGGCTGAGGCAAGATAATTGCCTAAGCCCAGGAACTGGAGGTTGCTGTGAGCTGTGTGACGCCATGACACTCTACCAAGGGCAATAAAGTAAGACTCTTGTCTCTTTAAAAAAAAAAAAAAAAGGAAATAGAAAACTTAGCCAAGCATTGTGGTGGACACCTGTAGTCCCAGCTACTTGGAAGACTGAGGCAGAAGAACTTACTTGAGCCCAGGAATTTGAGGCTGCAGCGAGCTATGATGATGCCACTGCACTCTACCCAGAGTGACAGAGTGAGACAGTCTCAAAAAAAAAAAAAAGAGTCAGTACCTCTAGGGTAGTGGTTCTCAACCTTCCTAATGCTGCAACCCGTTAATACAGTTCCTCATGTTGTGGTGACCCCCAGCCATAAAATTATTTTCATAACGAAAATGGTTGGGGGTCAGCACAACATGAAGAACTGTATTAAAGGGTCGCAGCATTAGAAGGTTGAGAACCACTGCCGTAGAGCTTTGCCACTTAGTGTGGTCCTAGTAGCACTGATATTACCTAAGCCTTTTGTTAGAAATGCAGAATCTGGCTCGGCGCCAGTGGCTCAAGAGGCTAAGGCGCCAGCCATGTACACCTGAGCTGGTGGGTTCGAATCCAGCCCGGGCCCGCCAAACAACAATGGTGGCTGCAACCAAAAAATGGCTGGGCGTTATGACAGGCACCTGTAGTCCCAGCTACTTGAGAGGCAGAGGCGGGAGACTCGCTTAAGTCCAGGAATTGGAGGTTGCTGTGAGCTGTGATGCCACAGCACTCTATCTAGGATGACAGCTTGAGGCTCTGTCTCAAAAAAAAAAAACAAAAAAGGAATGCAGAATCTTGGGTGGTGCCTGTGGCTCAGTGGGTAGGGCGCTGGCCCCATGTATCGAGGGTGGCAGGTTCAAACCCAGCCCCAGCCAAACTGCAACAAAAAAAAAGCTGGGCATTATGGCAGGCACCTGTAGTCCCAGCTAGTCAGGAGACTGAGGCAAGAGAATCACCTAAGCCCAGGAGTTGGAGGTTGCTGTGAGCTGTGTGGTGCCATGGCACCCTACTGAGGGCGATAAAGTGAGACTCTGTCTCTACAAAAAAAAAAAAGAAAGAAATGCAGAATCTCAGGCCTCACTCCTGACCCACTGAAACAGAATTTGCATTTTAACAAGATCTGTAAGTGATTCCTTTGCACACGAGTTTGAGAAGTACACTGATTCAGATGTCTGATGCTTATGTCTTCCTAGGACAATTGGAAAGTTGGAGCCATCCTATGTGATCCGCAAGTTTTTGGATGCCCAGCGTATCCACAACCTGACTGCTTACCTGCAGACCCTGCACCGGCAGTCCCTGGCCAATGCTGACCATACCACCCTTCTACTCAACTGCTATACCAAGCTCAAGGATAGCTCAAAGCTGGAAGAATTCATCAAGGTGCAGGCTTGTTGTGGTGGGATTCCTAGAAGCCCTATTGAGCATGAGACTAGAGTCTGCCCTTCTTTAGCAAGACACAGGGAGAGGAAAGGCCCGATCTTTGGGGACCAACACTTTCTGTTCTGTAAATGGGGAAAATTAATACCTTCCTATTAGTTTTTTGTCATTTATCCTCTTGTTTGGTTATGTTGGAACTTTCTATGGTGTCTAAGCCCATGAAAGTGGCATTGGGGAAGCCCTATGTCCCCCAGAGGGGGAGTCTTTCTAATGGTGAAGGCAAAGGAAGATCTCTGGCTTTTATTTTTTATTTTTTATTTTTTTTTGCAGTTTTTGGCCACGGCTGGATTTGGACCTGCCACCTCCTACATATGGGGCTGGCGCCCTACTCCTTGAGCCATAGGTGCTGCCCCAGATCTCTGGCATTTAGTCAGAAACTCTTGAGAGGGAGGCTGGTGTAATATTTTCAAAGTATGGACTTTATCATCGTAAGGTGATGAGGAATCTTGTCTTTTTTTTTTTTTTTATTGAGACAGAGCCTCAAGCTGTCACCCTGGATAGAGTGCAGTGGCATCACAGCTCACAGCAACCTCCAATTCCTGGGCTTAAGCGAGTCTCCTGCCTCCGCCTCCCAAGTAGCTGGGACTACA
>CAUYRH010010292.1:0-10649 GCA_963574655.1 Perodicticus potto
CTACTTGAAATCTCTCCCACTACCAGGAGCTTTGGTGTTTTCTGTATTCTTTTCTGTAAATCAATTCTGTCTTATCACGGACGGGTTGGGGGGGGAAATAATGTAATGAAGAATAATAAAATACATGTATTAAAAAAAAAAATCCAGTTATGTCTAATAACAGTATTAGAATCACTGTAGATGGGTTAAACTCACTGACCGAAAGACAGACCAGGCTGTTCATGCCTATAATCCCAGCACTTTGTTTCACTTTTCTTTTCCTTTTTTTTTTTTTTTTTTTGAGTTAGTCTCAAGTTGTTGCCCTCGGTAGAGTGCTGTAGCATCATAGCTCACAGCAACCTCAAACTCTCAGGCTTAAGTGATTCGCTTGCCTCAGCCTCCCAGGTAGCTGGGATTACAGGTGCCCACCACACTGCCTGACTATTTTTTTTGTTGTTGTAGTTGTCGTTGTTTAGGAGGTCCAGGCAAGGTTCGAACCTGCCTGCTTCAGTGTATGTGGCTGGTGCCCTAAACACTGACCTATGGGCACCAAGCTAATCCCAGCACTATATTGTACAGGTTGCTCTTGAACTCTTGGCCTCAAGTGATCTTCCTGCCTCAACCTGTACAATATAGTGACTCTTCATCTCTATAAAAAATAAGAAAAATTCGGCTCGGTGCCTGTGGCTCAAGTGGCTAAGGCACCAGCCACGTACACCTGAGCTGGCGGGTTCGAATCCAAGCCCAGGCCCGCCAAACAACAATGACGGCTGCAACCAAAAAATGGCTGGGCGTTGTGGTGGGTGCCTGTGGTCCCAGCTACTTGGGAGGTGGAGGCAAGAGACTCACTTGAGCCCAGGAGTTGGAGGTTGCTGGGAGCTGTGATGCCATAGCACTCTACCCAGGGTGACAGCTTGAGGCTCTGTCTCAAAAAATAAATAAATAAAAATAAATAAATAAATAAATAATAAAGTCCAAATCAAAAAAAAAAAAAAAAGAAAAATTAGCTGGCCATAGTGATGCATGCCTGTAATCTCAACAACATGAGAGACTGAGGAAATAAGATCACTTAAGCCTGGGTGGTTGATGGCTATAGTGCACTATGACTGTGCCATTGTGCTCTCATCTGGGTAAGAAATTGAGACCTTTTCTCTTAAAGAAAAAAGACAATTTTTCAGATCTGATTTTCTATATTTATGTGTGTGTGTGTGTGTGTATGTATATATATACACGTATATATATATTTTTTTGAGACAGAGTCTCAACTATGTCGCCCTTTGTAGAGTGCCATGGCATCAGAGCTCACAGCAATCTTAAACTCTTGGACTTAAGTGATTCTCTTGCCTCAGCCGCCCAAGTAGCTGGGACTGCAGGTGCCCACCACAACGCCCTGCTATTTTTTTGTTTTAAGAGACAAGAGTCTCACTTTGTTGCCCCTGGTAGAGTGCTGTGGTGTCACAGCTCACAGCAACCTCTAGCTGTTGGGCTTAGGCAATTCTCTTGCCTCAGCCTCCTGAGTAGTTAGGACTACAGGTGCCCACCACAACGCCTGGCTTTTTTTGTTGTTGTTGTTGTTGCAGTTTGGCCGGGGCGTTTGAACCCATCACCCTCGGTATATGGGGCTGGTGCCTGACCCACAGGTGTCGCTCTATTTTTTTTTTTTTTCGCAATTGTTGTTTAGCAGGCCTGGGTAGGGTTCAGACCTGCCAGCCTCAGTGTATGTTATTGGCACCCTAACCACTGAGCCATGTGCCTGAGCCCTGAGACCTGATTTTAGAAAAGCAACCATATTAAGTTACAGATTGTCTTTTGGAAACACAGATTGAAATTGGAGGAATGAAAAAGTATGAGTGAATATATCATCCTAGGGAAAGTTGCTGATTGGCTTTATGATTTTATTTATTTATAATTATTTTTTTTGAGACAGTCTTCCCCTGTCACCCTCAGTACAGTGCTGTGGTGTTACAGCTCACAGCAACATCCAACTCTTGGGCTTAGGTGATTCTCTTGCCTCAGCCTTCCGAGTAGTTGGAACTACAGGTGCCCACCACAACGCACAGCTATTTTTTTGTTGCAGTTTGATCAGGGCTGTGTTTGAACCTGCCACCCTCGGTATATGGGGCCGGTGCCCTACCCACTGAGCCATAGGCGCCGCCCTATAATTTTTTTTAGATCCACCAAAAGAGTCAGTTGTATGTATTTATTGACAGGAGAATAACATAGTAAAATTGTTTCTATTGTTTACATTCATCTCTATTTTTTTTTGCAGTTTTTGGCTGGGGCCGGGTTTGAACCCGCCACCTCGGGCATATGGGGCTGTCGCCCTACTCCTTTGAGCCACAGGTGCTGCCCCATTCACCTCTTTTTTTTTTTCATTGTTTTTATTATTAAATCATAGCTGTGTACATTAGTGTAATCAAGGGGTACAATGTGCTGGTTTCATATACAATCTGAACTATTTTCATCAAACTGATTAACGTAGTCTTCATGGCATTTTCTTAGTTATTGTATGAAGATATTTGTATTCTGCATTTAGTAAGGTTCGCCTGTACCCTTCTAAGGTGCACTGTAGGTGTGGCCCCACCAATTACCCTCTTTCCACCCCTCACCTCTTTTTTTCATTGGTAAATTGAGCATTTTCATATAGTTTTCTCTTTCTTGAACCTTGTGAATTGGTTCAGCCTTGGTGTTAGTGCTTCACAAGGGCTTCTGTAGACCTAGCTTCATCTCTGTCTTTCTTAAGTTCTCTTGCCTGAGGTCTGTAAGGCCTGCTGTGTTCTGCACCATAGTCCCCTTTATAGATTACCTGTCCAGAACCAGAAGAGACTAGTGTCCTTGAGGTAGAGAAGGCCTCCTCTGCATGTAGATGGGGCTATCAGTATTGGTAGGGAGATGCTACAGCTTGGAGTTTTGGGAAGATAGTGAAGATTCTGGCTGTTAAGAGTTGGTTATGGACTCGGTGCCTGTGGCTCAACGGGCTAAGGCGCCAGCCACGTACACCTGAGCTGGCGGGTTCGAATCCAGCCTGGGCCCGCCAAACAACAATGACGGCTGCAACCAAAAAAGGCCAGGCGTTGTGGCGGGCACCTGTAGTCCCAGCTACTTGGGAGGCAGAGGCAAGAGACTCGCTTGAGCCCAGGAATTGGAGGTTGCTGTGAGCTGTGATGCCAGAGCACTCTACCCAGGGTGACAGCTTGAGGCTCTGTCTCAAAAAAAAAAAAAAAAAGAGTTGGTTATGGCTAGGTATAGTGGTGTAGGCCAAGGTAGGAGGATCACTTGAGGCTAAGTGTTTGAGACCAGCTTGGGCAACATAGCAAGACCCTGTCTACAAAAAATAAGAAAAATTAGCCAGGTATGGTGATGTCTGGCTGTAGTCCCAGCTACTCACAAGGCTGAAGCAGGAGGGTCATTTGAGTCCAGGCTTTTGAGGTTATACCGAGCTATGATTATGCCACTGCATTCCAGGCTGGGTGACAAAGTGAGATACAACCTTTAAAAGTTTATTGTTATCTCAGTGATAATTCTATATGCATGACCCTGGATACCTGAGGTCAGTCTTAAAGAGCATCTTTAGAGCTCATTCAGTCTGGAGAACATCTGAGAAGTAAAATGTAATAGAGCAAGGCAGGCAGGCATGGGGCTCTACCTGGTTTGCCCAGAACCTCAGGCCTAGGCACAGGGCTATTGTAGGACTCCAACCATGGATTCAGGGGCATGTCTAATGACTTAACATACGTCAGTAGAAAGGTGCCTTGAAGTCTAGTGGCTTGATCACAGTGTCTTTTAGGAGCAGAAGAATCCTTATTTGGAGGCATGGCCTGTGTTTTCAGAGTGTTTGTACCATGAGACCCAGTCAGAATTCAGAGTGAGGTCTGAATATATATACCTGAGATTCAGACCTTTCCTGCTGATGTCTGTTTCTCAGCCGGTAGTGTCTTAGAACATGCTTGGAAACTGTCTGAAGGTCTGGTGACAAGCCCCTGACCTAGTACCCAGCATTTCCCAGATGTGAGTCACTTTTCTGAATAGAGGTGTTGCTTTTGACTTGACTATGAAAGGTAGAGTTTTTAAACAAAAGTAGGCAAATTTTCAAGCATATAAAAATATCCTTATATACTCTTAATTTGGTTTCTTTTTGACTCAATTTATTCTGAAAATATTGGCAGTATTTTCTTTTTCTTTCTTTCTTTTTTTTTTTTTTTTTATGAGACAGAGCCTCAAGCTGTCACCCTGGATAGAGTGCTGTGGCATCACAGTTCATAGCAACCTCTAATTCCTGAGCTCAAGTGAGTCTCTTGGTTCTGTCTCCCAAGTAGTTGGGACTACAGGCACCCGCCACAACGTCCGGCCATATTTTGGTTGCAGCTGTCATTGTTGTTTGGCAGGCCCGGGCTGGATTCGAACCTGCCAGCTCAGGTGGGTGGCTGGCACCTTAGCCCGTTGAGCTACAGGCACCGAGCCATTCTTTTTCTTTCTTTTTATTTTTTATTTTTTTGAGACAGAGTCTCACTATGTCGCCGTTGGTAGAGTGCTGTAGCGTCACAGCTCACAGCAACCTCCAACTCTTGGGCTTAAGTGATTCTGTCGCCTGAGCCTCCCAAGTAGCTGAGATTGCGCCTGCCACAGTGCCCGGCTGTTTTTTGGTTGTAGCCGTCATTGTTGTTTGGCAGGCCTGGGCTAGATTTGAACCCACCAGCTCAGGTGTATGTGGCTGACACCTTAGCTGCTTGAGCCACAGGTGCAGAGCCAGCTGGCTGTTTTTTTTTTGTTGTTGTTGCAGTTGTCATTGTTGATTTAGCAGGCCCCAGCCAGATTCAAGCCCGCTAGCCTCTGTGTATGTGGTTAGTGCCCTACCCACTGAGGTATTTGTGCCGCCTTATCAGACTAGCTCTGAGCAGATTTTCATACTTGTATAGGAGACTGGGAAATCATGTTAGACATCATGTTGGACAGGCCTGAAATGCATGCTTAAGTCTTGTGTGGTAGAAGAGAGTGGCCTCAGATCTAATGAGTCTTACTTAATGCAGCTGCCTGAGTTCTTCGTATCTTGCAGCATGAGCATGAGGCTGTAGAAAGTCAATTCTTTTCAGGATTATAGAAGGTGCATTTCCACATGGAAAGGTGAGAAGTGGGGGAATTCTCCTTCCCTCTCCCTCACTGTGACTTCAGTGTGGAGAGAGGCTTGGCTCCTGATGCCTGCTTAGGCCTCTGGATAATTTGCTGATGTCTGCCCACTTCTAGGTATAGGATCACACCTTATTTTTGCTGCCATGTTTCACATAATTCTCACAGTGAAGCCTGATTGAGATCAGAACCCATGAGGCTGAGTATCGTGCTAGGACAGCATATCTTCTTAGTCATCTTTTATTTTTTCTGTCTTCTTTCTTTCTTTCTTTTTTTTTTTTTTTTTTCTGGCCGGGGCCGGGTTTGAACCTGCCACCTCCGGTATATGGTGCCCTACTCCTTTAAGCCACAAGCGCTGCCCTCTCCTTTTATTTTTTTTTAAACCTTACTGATTATTGTATTAAACATTTTGTGTGTGTGTGTGTGTGTGTGTGTGTGTGTGTGTGTATATATATATATATATATATATATATGTTTTTTTTTTTTCTTTTTTTTGGTTGTAGCCGTCATTGTTGTTTGGCGGGCCTGGGCTGGATTCGAACCTGCCAGCTCAGGTGTATGTGGCTGGCTGGCGCCTTAGCTGCTTGAGCCACAGGCACCTATTTTTTTTTTTTTATTTTGAGACAAGAACCTCAGGCTGTTGCCCTGGGTAGAGTGCCGTGGCATCACAGCCCACAGCAACCTCCAACTCCTGGGCTCAAGTGATTCTTCTGCCTCTGCCTCCCAAGTAGCTGGGACTATAGTCGCCCGCCACGATGCCTGGCTATTTTTTGGTTGCAGCCGTCATTGTTTGTTTGGTGGGCCCCGGCTGGATTCGAACCTGCCAGCTTAGGTGTGTGTGACTGGCGCCTTAGCTGCCTTAGCCGCTTGAGCTACAGGCGCCAAGCCCCATTTTGTATATGCTAAAAATAACCCAGTATTGACTGGGTGAGGTGGCTGCTCATGCTTGTAATTTTAACACTCTGGGAGGCTGAGACGGGTGGATTGCTTGAGCTCAGGAATTCCAGACCAGTCTGAGCAAGAGGGAGACCTGTCTCCAAAAAAACAACCAAGCCTTCTGGTGGACGTTTGTTGTCTCAGCTACTCAGGCGGCTGAGGCAGATCTTTTGAGTATAGAAGTTTGAAGTTGCTGTGAGCTGTGATGCTATAGCACTCTACCCAGCGCAACAGAGAAGAGACTCTGTCTCAAAAAAAAAAAAAATTAAAGAAGTCAAATAAAAATAACCCAATATTCTAGAGGGAAAATCACACTTCTGCATATTTGCAACAATTTAGAAGGATTCACTTTCATCTGTATGCTATATGTTCTTACATAGATTCTAGTAGATTGATAAAATTAATAGCAGTTTAAGATTTTGAGCAATTAGCCCTTGAATTAATTAATCCTAAAGGAATAATCTCAAATAAGAGTCTATGAAAAATATTGAACTATGACTTTGAAATAGGGTACTCATATTTGGTAAATTTGAAGAAACAAACTCAGTTCTCCTTGAGCGGCATAATGACCAAATTGCCATTTTCCTGTTCTAGTATATTTATAGCCGGCTACTTAATTTGCATCAATCATTTTTGATTGATAAAATTTCAATCATCATCTCTTATTGCCATTTTTCTATGCCATTCACTGGTAACTTTTAAAATTCAGTGAAGCTTATGATTTGTAAATCAAACTAAGATGCCCTGAAGATCAACCTTGTGATTTATCACACTGAAAGAGTCAGTGTGTGACCATGCGGACTCATGACACCAGAAGACCAATTAATTTCTTGACTCTTAAAGAAAATTTATCTTGAAATAGCATGAAAACATGTTTTCTTTCAACTTATTTTAAATAACCAAATATGGAGAACATTTATTTCTTGAGAAGAGACCTAAGGCATTAAATAGGGCTTGCTCTTTGCAAAAAGTCAGTAGCATTGTTTTTGCTCTCTCTCCCAGATCAAGCACTGTGCCTAGCAGAAATTTTACTACCTCTCCAAAATCATCAGCAAGTCCCTATTCCTCAGTGTCTGCCTCTCCCATTGCAAATGGTGATAGCACTAACACCTCTGGGATGCACAGTTCCGGTGTCAGCAGGGGGTAAGAGCAGGCCCTTTCATTTTGCTTTCCTTCCCTGAGTCCTTTCCCAGGCTGTACCTGGAGAGCTTATCTACTGCTATATTAAGCTTCAGTGATGTTACAGTTCTTCATGGGAATGTGCTGCATGTGGTTCTCGCTTTCATATCCACAGTAAGGTGTGCTTCCTCGTTCTGACCTACGGTGCTAGTCCTCTTGCGGGCTGGTGTTTTCCCCACTGCATACATAAGTCACTGGTGTTGTGGTGGGAGGTCACTGCATTTGTTTCTGAAGGAATGGGCTGGTCGTATGATGGAATAGCAATGAAGGGACAGTTCTCAGCTATAGATGGCCATGGTTCTTTCTCTATGTGTGTCAGGAACATCTGCCACATAGCATAGACAAGGTGGAAGAGGAGGGTGAGGCAAGAGTGTGCATGACCACTCAGGCCCAGTCAAGGGTGGGTGTGGCCTGGTGGGCAATGGCAGATACAAGCTCTTGATCTGGGTAACTAAAATGTTATTCCCAAAAGTCACCTGGCAGTCCTCTGGAGGGATATGAAATTAGCATTTGCCAAAGCCTAAGAGAGGAAAATTCAAATAGCATTTCTATTCTTAAGGATGTTGCTTACCAGTTGTGAGCATGTAAAATCAGGGTGGAGGCAGGTCTGGAGGGCTGGAGAGGGAAGTAGAGAGAACTTGTTATCTTGGGGTTACTACCAGACATGAGTTCTAGAGGCCCCAGAGGAGCCCCAAAAGACATCTCGAGAACACATGTGCAGCAGTTGCTTTTATCATTGTTGTGGGTTGTGTTTTCCAGTGGATCTGGCTTCTCTGCTTCGTATAACTGTCAAGAGCCCCCATCATCTCTTACACAGCCTGGGCTCTGCGGACTTGGAAACCTGGGGAACACCTGTTTCATGAACTCTGCTTTGCAGGTAGAAGGGAATGTGCCTTCCAACTAACACTGTTTCTTGGGGAATGGGAGGGAATGCCCTGCAAAGGTGCTTGGGTAGATCCTCTCCCAGGTGTTTCCTGCTAACCCTTTGGTTAGTGCTGTAGTGATCTCTGCTAGGGCACCTCCCACTAGTTGGTACAGAATATCTTCAGTGTTTTGTGACCCCTAATGTCTTCTAAATAAGTTCTATGTTTGGTTTTACAATAAAAACATTTTAAATTTTGTTTATAATTGGGTACTTGGATGGTTTCTGGTTGGATGAGAAGAACTAAGAGTAGCTGATGCCAAACTAAATTCTGCCTTGCTGGAGACTGATCACCTTTTTACCAAAAATACTGGATAAGGGTAGCGCCTGTGGCTCAGTGAGTATCGTGCTGGCCCCATATACTAAGGGTGGCGGGTTCAAACCTGGCCCTGGCCAAACTGCAACAAAAAATAGCTGGACATTGTGGTGGGCGCCTGTAGTTCCAGCTACTCGGCAGGGTGAGGCAAGAGAATCGCCTAAGCCCAAGAGCTGGAGGTTGCTGTGAGCTGTGATGCCACAGCACTCTACTGAGGGCGACAAAATAAAACTCTGTCTCTAAAAAAATAAAAATAGTCAGGAGTTGTGACAGGTGTCTGTAATCCCAGCTACTTGGGAGGCTGAGGCAAGAGAATTGATTACACCCAAGAGTTTGAAGTTGTGGTGAGCTGTGATGCCAAGACACTCTACCAAGGGTGACAAAGTGAGACTCTGTCTCGAAAAAATCCTTATTTATTCATTCATCAAATATATTACATGATAGAAATGGCATTGAAGAGTCCACCTTCAAAGTTAGGAAGATACAATCTCCAAGACTGCCCTCAATTCTGAAGTAAGCTACTAGTTTGGAGGTTCCCAAAACCACCTCTCAGTTTTTTGTTTTTTTTTTTTGAGATAGAGTCTCACTATGTCACCCTTGATAGAATGCTATGGCGTTACAGCTCACAGCAACCTCAAACTCCTGGGCTTGAGCGATTCTCTTGCCTCATCCTCCCAGGTAGCTGGGACTACAGGCGCCCACCACACTCCCAGCTATTTTCTGTTGTAGTTGTCATTGTTTAGCTGGCCTGAGCCAGGTTCGAAACCACCAATCTCAGTGTATGTGGCTATTGCCATAATCACTGTGCTACGGGCACTGATCCCATCCCTCAGTTTTGATAATTTACTATAAGGACTCAAAGAACTTACTTAAAGCTGTTATACTCATGATGGTTTATTGTAGGAAAAGGATACAGATTAATGTCAGCCAAAGGAAGATGTAAATAGGTCTGAGTCTAGGAGGGTTCCAACTCATTCGTTTGATGAATGAATAAATAAGAGTTCAAGCTTCTGTTGTTTTCTACCTGGGAAGTCAGAACGTACTAGTTTCCTGACATTGAAATACAATGATACGCATGGAGTGCTGCTAACCATGGAAACTCACTTGAGTTTCAGTGTCCAGAATGTTATTGTGACTTTGTTACGTAGGTATGATTGGTTGATTGCCCAGGTGGACTGATAACATGTGATCCAAAGCCCCTATCATAAGTTACAGTTTTGGTTTTTTTGGAGTAGCTAACCCTCACCCTAAGACTATACAGGTGTGGTCACCCTCCCCAATTGTATTGTTATTTTATACAGTATGATCCAAGGCTTTCCAGGCATAAAAAGACTATGTTTGTTATCAGGCACAACATTCCAAAGGCTAATAGATTAGTTCCTAGAAGCCAAGGGAAAAAGATAGACCTTTTCTTTGGGCAAGGCAGAATTCTTTACTATCCATGGGGATTAACTGGTGAGCAAATCAGACATGGCTTTTGTCCTCATAAGACGTACAGTCTAACTTTTCAAGTTTCTGGCAGTATGAGTGAAAAGATAAAAAATTTGGTAACTCTTGAGTGCGGCACTCATATACCAAAGGTGGTGGATTTGAACCCAGCCCTGGCCAGACTGCAACAAGAACAACAAAATAGCCAGGTGTTGTGGTGGGCGCCTGTAGTCCCAGCTACTCAGGAGGCTGAGGCAAAAGAATCGCCTAAGCCCAAGAACTGGAGGTTGCTGTGAGCTGTGATGCCACCACACTCTACAAAGGGTGATGAAGTGAGACTCTGTATCTTAAAAAAAAAAAGAAATGATTTGGTAACTCTTCGTTTGGAAATAATTTTTCCTCATTTGTGGTGAGGTGGGAATACCCAGGTATTAAAAAAGACCTGAAATATTTGGTTTTCCGTGGATAAAACCAACTCTTTATGCCCTCAATTTTCTTCACCTGTTGAATGAGGATAATAATAATTAGTTTCATAGCTCTGGATGTAAATGCTGGGAAAAAGTTAAAATTTCGTGATTTATTTTATTTATTTATTTATTTTTTCAGAGCTTTCATTTTATTTATTTTTATTTTTTTTTAATAATTTTATTAAATCATAATTGTGTACATTGGTGCAATCATAGGGCAGAATGTGCTTCATATACAATCAGAAACATTTTGATCGTACTGTGAGAGATAGCCCTCATAGCATTTTCTTAATCACTA
>CAUYRH010010295.1:0-14514 GCA_963574655.1 Perodicticus potto
AATTCAAAGACCAAATGACCAAAGATTTTGACACATTGAGACAAGAAGTTGCAGCCCTCAAAGATCTGAGAAACACAGTAGAATCCCTCAGCAACAGAATGGAGCAAGCAGAAGAAAGGATTTCTGACATTGAAGACAAAGCTTTCGAAAGCTCCCAAAGCTACAAAGAGGAAGAGAAATGGAAGGCAAAAATGGATCATTCTTTCAGATAGCCCTGGGATAACTCAAAGAAAACCAGTATTTGTCTTATAGGGATACCTGAAAATGACAAAGTGGCATCATAAGGCACAGAGTCTCTTTCTTATGAGATAATGAAAGAGAACTTTCCAGACATGCCAAGAGATTCAGAAATTCAGATAGCAGACAATTTCAGAACCCCAGCACGACTCAACCCAAATAAGATACCCCAAAGGCACACCATAATTAACTTCACTAAAGTTAATATGAAGGAGAAAATTCTGAAAGCAGCCAGATATAAGAAATCCATAACCTACAAGGGGAAGAATATTAGAATAACTGCAGATCTCTTTGATGAAACCTTTCAAACTAGAAGAGGATGGTCATCAACTTTTAATCTCCTCAACAAAATAACTTTCAACCAGGATCCTGCACCCAGCTAAACTGAGTTTCATTTATGATGGAGAAATTAAATACTTTAATGACATCTACATGTTGAAGAAATTTGCTATAACTAAACCAGCTCTACAGGATATTCTCAGACCTACCCTCCATAATGACCAGAATAATCCTCCGCCACATAAGTAAACTCACCCAGAAACTTTTTATCAAATTCCAACTTCCACAGTGATGAAAGGATTAAAAATGTCCACTGGACTTTCTAAAGATTTGTCATTATTTTCAATTAATGTGAATGGTTTAAATTGTCCTCTGAAGAGTCATAGGTTGGCTGACTGGATACAAAAACTCAGGCCAGATATCTGCTGCATGCAAGAATCTCTTCTTACCTTAAAAGATACATATGGACTCAAGGTGAAGGGATGGTTATCTATATTCCAGGCAAATGGAAAACAGAAAAAAGTAGGTGTTGCAATCTTTTTTTTGGTTTGTTTGTTTTTGTTTTTGAGACAGAGTCTCAAGCTGTCACCCTGGATAGAGTGCTGTGACATCACATCTCACAGCAACCTCTAATTCCTGGGCTCAAGTGAGTCTCCTGCCTCTGCCTCCCAAGTAGCTGGGACTACAGGCGCCCGCCACAATGCCAGGCCATTTTTTGGTTGCAGCCGTCATTGTTGTTTGGCAGGCCTGGGCTGGATTCGAACCCACCAGCTCAGGTGCACGTGGCTGGCACCTTAGCCCGTTGAGCCACAGGCAGTGAGCCAGGTGTTGCAATCTCAATCACAGACACAATAGGCTTTAAACCAACCAAATTAAGGAAGGATAAGGATGGACATTTCATATTTGTTAAAGGTAATACTCAAGATGATAAGATTTCAATTTTTAATACTTATGCACCCAACTAGAATGTGCCTCAGTTTATAAGAAAAACTCTAATAGACATGAGTAACTTGACTTCCTCCAGCTCCATATTATTTGGAGATTTTAATACTCCTTTAGCAGTGTTGGATAGATCCTCAGTAAGAAGCTAAGTAAGGAAATTTTAGATTTAAACTTAATCATTCAACATCTGGATTTAACAGACATCTACAGAACATTTCATCCTAATAAAATTGAATACATATTCTTCTCATCAGCCCATGGAACATACTCAAAAATTGATCACATCTTAGGCCACAAGTCTAACCTCAGCAAATTTAAAAGAGTAGAAATTATTCCTTGCATCTTCTCTGATGATCATGGAATAAAAGTTGAACTCAACAATAACAGGAATCTACATTCTCATACAAAAACATGGAAGCTAAATAACCTTATGCTGAAGGATAGATGGGTCATAGATGAGATTAAGAAGGAAATCACCAAATTTTTGGAACAAAACGACAATGAAGACATGAATTATCAGAACCTCTGGGATACTGCAAAAGCAGTCCTACGAGGGAAATTTATAGCATTGCAAGCCTTCCTCAAGAGAACGGAAAGACAGGAAGTCAACAACTTAATGGGACAACTCAAGCAATTGGAAAAGGAAGAACATTCCAACCCATATTCTTGTGCTATAATTGGACAGGAGGGCGATTGGTGGGATCACACCTATGGTGCATTTTAGAAGGGTACTGGTGAAACTTACTAAATGTAGAATACAAATGTCTTCATATAGTGATTAAGAAAATGCCATGAAGGCTATGTTAAACAGTTTGATGAAAATATTTCAGATTGTATATGAAGTCAGCATATTGTGCCCCATGATTTCACTAATGTAATAAATGATTTAATTAAAATTAAAAAAATATATAAAAAATAAATTCAATGAGAAAAATTATGATCTTCTCAATCAAAACAGACAATTAATAGGCCAGGTGTTGTGGCGGGCACCTGTAATCCCAGCTACTTGGGAGGCTGAGGGAAGAGGATTGCTTGAACCCCAGAATTTGAGGTTGCTGTGAGTTAAGATGCCATGGCACTCTACGGAGGGCAAGCAAGTGAGACTCTATCTCAAGAAAAAAAAAATTAAAAGAAAAATAGCTGGTCATTGTGGCAGGTGCCTACAGTCCCAGCTACTCGGGAGGCTGAGTCAAGAGAATCATTTGAGCCCAAGAGTTTGAGGTTGTTGTCAGCTGTGACACCATGGCACTCTACCAAGGGTGACAAAGTGAGACTCTGTCTCAAAAGAAAAAAATAAAAAACAAAAATAGAGAATTAAAAAAATTATTTTTATGCCGATAGTCCCATGCTGTTGCCCAGGCTGAAGAGCAGTGGTATGATTATACTGCAGCCTTGAACTCCAGGGCTCAAGTCATCCGCCACCTCATCTTCTTGAGTAGCTGAAATTACAGGTGCGTACCACCATGCCCAATACCAAAATAGACAATATGATAAATTTGAGAACATTTAGCAATCTTTCTGTCAGACTATCCTTATTCTAAAAACAAACAAACAAATAACAAAACGCTGCAAAAACTCTACAATAACCACATTTAATAATTAAATATTGAGGCTTGGTGCCTGTGGTACAGTGGTTATGGTGCCAGCCACACACACTGAGGCTAGCAGGTTTGAACCAACTGGGGCCAGCTAAACAACAATGACAACTGGAAGAAAAAATAGCCGGGCATTGTGTCGGGTACCTGTAGTCCCACCTACTTGGGAGGCTGAGGCAAGAGAATTGCTTAAGCTCAAGAGTTTGAAGTTGCTATGAGTTGTGACACAATGGCACTTTACCAAGGGTGACACAGTGAGATTCTGTCTCAAAAAAATAAAATAAAATAAAATGCAAGGGCAAAGAACAGCGAAAACTTTTTTTTTTTTTTTTAATAGAGACAGAGTCTCATTTTATCACCCTCACTAGAGTGCTGTAGTGTCACAGCTCACAGCAACCTCCAACTCCTGGGCTTAGGCAATTCTCTTGCCTCAGCCTCCTGAGTAGCTGGGACTACAGGCATCTGCCACAATGCCCAGCTATTTTTTTGTTGCAGTTTGGCCAGGGTCAGGTTTGAATCTGCCACCCTCAGTATATGGGGCTGGTGCCCTACCCACTAAGTCACAGGTGCTGCCCAGCTAAAGCTATTTTGAAAATTAGATATAAGCATCTTTTTTGTCATTATATGTGATTACTTATTATAAGTCTGTGGTCCTTATGATAGTATGACATTATAATCATAGAGAACTTGAATGGTGAAGTAGATAGAATAGAAAACCCAGAGACAGACTCCTGCATATATGGGTTCTTATGATGAAATTGGCCCTGCAGAATTTGTCCATTTAATAAATAGTGCTGGATCAATTGGAAAGCATAAAAAAATAAGATGAAAAAAAGCCCAATATGGCACCATACAAAAATTTAATTCTAAGTTGATTATGGACCAAAATATGATAAGCGAAACTGGAAAGCTTTTAGAAGGCAATGTAAACATAAATATTCATGACCTCAGCATTGGGAAAATTTTCTTAAACAAGAAACACTAACCATAAATGATAAAATTGATAAATTAAGCTACATTAAAAAGAACTTCTGTTCATCAAACATTAATATAGTAAAAAATAGCACCACAGAATTAAAGAAAATATTTGGAGACTTTTAACTGATAAATTATATCTAGATGATATAATGGTCTTGTACAAACCACCATGCCCAGCCCTGATTTCTGGATTTTAGTCCAGCAAGACCGTGTTGGACTTCTAAATTTATAGAACTATAAGATAATATATTTGTTTTAAGCCACCAAGCCACCAATTTGTGGTAACTTGTTACAGAAGCAGTAGGAAACTAATGCATATGGGAAAGTGGTAAAATTATAAATATGAAGGTAAGGAAGTGATGTCAAATGTCGTGGTAGGCATCACCTCTGAGCAGGATTGAGAGGGATGTAGGAATAGAAGAGGGTCCTTGGAAAGGTAGCAGGTGCTAGCAATGATCTTCTTGACTTAGGTCGTAGTTACCTGGGGCTTTGCTTTCTAACTATACTTTACACTTCATACATTTATATTTTTCTCCAGTGGGTTTTCCTCCAGTGGGTATCACAATTTATTTTTAAAAGAGGGGAAAAAATGTTCTGCCTTCCCAGATAAGAGATAAAATTATTATTATTCTTTAAGACTAGTCAAGTGAAGTTGTGAGAAGGGGGAAAGGGTAGAACAAGAAGTTCCATCTGTAACTGGCTGTAAACAATACCTTCTGACAATAGATAAAATTCTTTGTTTTTTTTTAAAGGAGATGATTTCTGAACTTTTTTTTTTTTTTTCTTTTTTTTGTAGAGCCAGAGTCTCACTTTATCTCCCTCGGTAGAGTGCCGTGGCATCACACAGCTCACAGCAACCTCCAACTCCTGGGCTTAGGCGATTCTCTTGCCTCAGCATCCTGAGTAGCAGGGACTACAGGCGCCCACCACAAAGCCCGGCTATTTTTTTGTCTTTGCAGTTTGACCAAGGCCGGGTTTGAACCTGCCACCTTCAGTATATGGGGCCAGCGCCCTATTTGATGAGTCACAGGTGCTGCCCTGACTTCTGAACTTTTGATGCTGGAATTTTTTTTTTTTTTTCAGAGAGAGAGATTCTCAGTACGTTGCCCCGGCTGGTCTCAAATGATCCTCCCACTTCAGCCTTCAGAAGTGGATCTATAGCAGGTATGTATGACCATGCTGCCTGATGCTAGAAATTTTCAGGATACCTCACAGAAGAAACCAGACACTATCATTCCAAATGCTCATCTTGGGAGGTCAGGCGTGGTGGCTCACACGTGTAATCCCAGCACTCTGGAAGGCTGAGGTGGGGTTGTAGGCCTCCTGAGGTCAGGAATTCAATACCAGGCCGAGCAAGAGTGAGACCCCATCTCTACCAAAAATAGAAAAAACAGCCAGGCACTTGTAGTCCTGGCAACTCGGGAGACTGAGGTAAGAGGAGCTTGAGAACAGGAGTATGAGATTGCTATGAGCCATGATGCTGGTACTCTACCCAGGGAGACAGAGCAAGACTCTGTCTCCAAAACAAAAACAAACAAACAAAAATGCTTCTCTTGAGCAAATGAGGAAAGTGAACACTCACTTTATGGTGAAAATAAAATGGAGTCTGTCAGGCAAGGGCCAACATGATGCATCTGGTCTGGTCGGTTCAGGTCCTGCCTGACCTTTGCCCCTGTTTCCCATTCTTACTGTTTTGTAATTTTAGCTTCCATCCTAAAGACGCCTATTTTGAGTGGATTGGGTGGATTGATTTAGGAGATTAACTTTTGAATTGGAATGTTATTTTGGGTCATGAGTTATACTGATTATTGTTTACTGGGTCATGGGTTCTGCTGATTATTGTTTAAGAAGGGTTAACATGGTCTTCATTTTGAACTTAAATATATAAAACTATAATGTTGGAAATGGAAGAACAGAACAGTCTTGGAGAGGCTACTCTTTTCTGCTTTCTGGAATCCCGGCCTTCTGACAAAGTTTGGTGGCACTATTTCCATCTCTGCATATTGGCTGACAGTGACAGGTGGCCGGACCCTCTTCATCTGGTGACCAAAGGAAGGGTGAAGGGCATTCATCTATTGACCTAAGTGGGCTTCTCAGTCATCCAGCAACAGCTCAGTGTTTCCTATACTGTAAACTCTTTGTCAGCATTTGTGCTTTATATGGGGTTGATGCCAGCACCTGGCAGAACTCAGAATAGTCCTCCTCCCACTTCTTTGAATAGTGTTTTTACTGGTTCTTGTGATTGAAACTCATTTTGGGTTTAAACAGATTCCAGTCTGCCAGCTGCTTAGTTTTACATAATAGTCTGCATCAGTAATTAGGATTCACTCACTCATGCAAATGGTCATTCCTTTAGTAACCTGTTAGTTCCAGGTACCAGACTAGGCTCTGGCTCACAGGTAAATATCCTATAGTTCAAATCCCACATCTTGTTCCACTCGTGGAGGTCATAGAGAGAGATCTAAAAATAGATAAACAGCCATGTGAAAATTTCCTTGTGGCTCAGTGCCTGTGGCTCAACGGACTAAGGCGCTAGCCTTGTACACCTGAGCTGGCGGGTTCGAATCCAGTCCAGGCCTGCCAAACAACAATGGTGGCTGCAACCAAAAAAAAAAAAAAAAAAAAAATGGCTGGGTGTTGTGGCGGGCACCTGTAGTCCCAGCTACTTGGGAGGCTGAGGCAGGAGACTTGCTTGAGCCCAGGAATTGGAGGTTGCTGTGAGCTGTGATGCCACGGCACTTTACCCGGGGTGACAGCTTGAGGCTCTGTCTCAGAAAAAAAAAAAAAAATTTCCTTGCGAGCAAGAGCCTATAGAAGTGTCCAAGATAAATGGAATAAAAGAATCATAGTGAACTGGCAAAGACGATTAAGGAGAGAAGAAGATATTTCAGGTAAAGGAAGTGTGACAACAGGGCTCACGTGCTTTAATTTCATTGGCTAACAAGGATTGAGAGAGGCCTGTAGGTGAATGCAGAAAGCAGGGACAAAGAAAATCTAGGCCTTGGGTTAGAAATCAAGGTTTCATTCAGACGGTTGTCTGTTTGCTTTGTTTGTTGTCTCCTTACCTGTACAGAAGCTACTCAATATATTAAGTCCCACTTGTTTATTTTTATAAACAAGTTTTATTGTTCTTGCAATTGCCACTGAAGTCTTCTTCATAAAATCTTTCCCCAGGCTGATACCTTCAAGTGTTTTCCCCATAGTTTCTTCAAGGATTTTTATTGATTCATGCTTTAGATTTAGATATTTTATCTGTCTTGAATCAATTTTAGTGAATAGAGAAAGGTAGGTTTCAATCTTTTACATGTGGTTATCCAGTTCTCCCAGCACCATTTATTGAATAGGGATTCTTTCCCCCAGTGTATGTTCTTATTTGGTTTATCAAAGATCAGGTGGCTGCTAGATGTTAGTTTCATTTCATGGTTTTCTGTTTCATTCCAGATGTTATTGTCTCTATTTTTGTGCCAATACCATGCTATTTTGATCACTACGGCCTGCAGTACAGCCTAAAGTCTGGTATGCTGATGCCCCTGGCTTTGTTCTTATTACTAAGAAATTGCCTTGGCTATATGGAGTTTTTTCTGGTTCCATACAAAACTAAGAATTTTTTTTTTTCCAAATCTTGAAAGTACAATGTTGATATTTAATGGGGATTGCATTGAATCTGTAAAGGAATCTGCTTTGGGAAGTATGGACATTTTTAACAATGTTGATTCTTCTCAGCCTTTAGCATAGTATGTTCTTCCATTTGTTAATATTTCTTTTCTTAGTGCTTCATAATTTTCTTTTTTTTAAAAATTAAATCATAGCTGTGTACATTAATGCAATCACAGGGTACTCACAATTTTCTTTGTAGAGCTCCTTCATCTCGTTTGTAGGTATATTCCTAGGTATTTCATTTTCTTTGAAGCTACCGTGAAGGGAATTGTGTCCTTGATTAGCTTCTCATCTTGATTATTATTGGCACATACAAAGCCTTCTGATTTGTGGACATTCATTTTATATCCTATTTGCATATTATGAATCAGACCAAAGCTTGATAACTAGGATCTACAGAGAACTCAAATTAATCCACATGAAAAAAGCCAACAATCCCTTATATTTAGGGGCAAGAGAGATGAATAGAAACTTCTCTAAATAAAATAGATGAATGGCTAACAAACTTAGGAAAAAATGCTCATTGTCCCTAATTATCAGAGAAATGCAAATCCAAATCACCCTAAGATATCATCTAACCCCAGTGAGAATGGCCCACATCACAAAATCTCTAGGCTACAAATGCTTGCGTGGATGTGGAGAGAAGGGAACACTTTTACACTGCTGGTGGGACTGCAAACTAATACCACCTTTTTTGGAAGGAAGTATAGAGAATCCTCCAGGAACTCAAATTAGACCTCCCATTTGATCTACCCATAAGAAAAAAATCCCTTTATCATAAAGACATTTGCACTAGACTGTTCATCACAGCTCAATTTAGATTTACCAAACGGTGGAAACAACCTAAATGCCCACCAATCGAGGAATGGATCAATAAGCTGTGTATATGTATACCATAGAATACTATTCAGCCACTAAAAAGATGGAGACTTTAAATCTTTTGTATTAACCTGGATGGAGAGGAAACACATTCTTCTTAATAAAGCATCACAAAAACGGAGAAGTAAGAATGCAGTGTACTCAATTCTGATATGAGGACAATTGATGACCTAGGACATGGTGGGGGATGAGGGGAGGGGGAAGCAGAGAGAGGGAAGGGGGGGTAATGTTGTGTGACACACCTCTTTGAGGCAGGACACAAATACAAGAGGGACTTTACCTAACACATGCACTAAAAAAACAAAAAAAAATGCAATAGAAAAAAAAAGAAGAAATCAAGGTGTCAGTGCCAAAGCACTAGGTACTAGAGAATGCTAGTTAGAAGGAGAAGCTAAGGGCATGTTATATGAATTTAAAGTCAGTAACAGAGACATAGCCAGCAGAATTTATGTAAATTTCAGAAATCAGGTAGTTTCTTAGACACAGAGCCTTCTGTTCAGTCACGCTTCTCTCTGGCTCCCTTTAGCCTTCCTTTGGTTTACTCATTCAACAAATACAGAGGGAGCCAAAAAATGTAGATAGATTTAAAAAAAGGAAAAAACTGTATTAAAATAGTAATACTCAAAGATGAACACAAGTCATGTTTGAGTCAAATGTGACGCGAGCATTACAATTTTAATACAGTTTTTTATTTTCTTAAAATATGTTTACATTTTTTGACACCTTCCAGTATTTACTGAGCACCTGCTATGTACTAGGGCCTGGGTTTTCAGTGGTGAATCAGGTGCCGAGAGTCCTTTGTTGGCTCTTGCTTTTCATCCTGTGCAGCAGTGGGAGCTATCACTCAGTAAAGGGCCTGGGATGGATATGGGCAGTATGGAGGGTGTAAGTGTGCCAAAGGAACACTTGGTGATGAGTCAGATGCAGTAATTCTGAAAACACAGATGGGTAGCATAAAAAAAATAGTTGACACATTTGGTCAATCATTTAACTGTAGACAGTGCCCAGTGGAAACATGACTGTGACTAGCCAAGAACTCTAGAACTTCTGACCTTCCCCCCTTCTGACATAAATAGTGGGTCCTGTCAAATAGATTCTTGTTTAGTGAGCCTAGAAGATGAAACATGATCTATCTATGAGAACCACAGGCAGTACTGGAAATTAGGTAAATAATTTTTTTTATTTTTTTAAGACAGAAAAAATGTTGCCTTCAGTAGAGTGGTATGGCGTCACAGCTCACAGCAATCTCAAACTCTTGGGCTGAAGCGATTCTCTTGCTTCAGTCTCCCAAGTAGCTGGAACTACAGGCGCCTGCCAGAATGCCTGGCTGTTTTTTGGTTGTAGTTGTCATTGTTGTTTGGCAGGCCCAGACCAGGTTCAAACTCGCCAGCCCAATGTATGTGGCTGGCATCCTAGCTGCTGAGCTACAGGTGCTGAGCCATAAGTAAATAATTTTTATTCTGAGTGCAAGATGAAGCTAATATCCAGAGATAGCAGGGTTTGCAGCAGAAAAAGGGTTTATTCTTAGGATTGCATATGAATTTAATTGGGATCTTATTTTAATCGATATCATGCAAATAAAGGTAAATGTTACTGTAAAAGAAAAAAGGGGTTTATTCAGCAGGGCACTTACCAAGAGATGGGAGAATTGTCTCACATCCACCTCCCTGAGAATAGGGGGGACAGAGTTTTTGGTTGGGTGTGGTGGTTCACACCTATAATCCTAGCACTCTGGGAGGCTGAGGTGGGTGGATTGCTGGAGCTCATGAGTTTGACACCAGCCTGAGCAAAAACCGAGACCCCCATCTCTACTAAAAATAGAAAAACTGAGGCTTGCTTGAGCTCAAGAGTTGGAGATTGCTGTGAGCTATGAAGCCATAGCACTCTATCCAGGGCGACAGCTAGAGACTTTGTCTCAAAAATAAATAAATAAATGGGTGGCGCCTGTGGCTCAAAGGAGTAGGGAGCCGGCCCCATATATCGGAGGTGGGGATTCAAACCCGGCTCTGGCCAAAAACTGCAAAAAAAAGAAAGAAAAAAATAAATAAGTAAAAGACGGTTGGTGGGCAAAAGACTAGCTAATCAGGGTCTGTAGGCTGTGTCTGGGCGGGTAAGTAACTGGAATGCCGGAACTTGAGTGGTGTCCAAGACCAATTGAGTCTGTTCTGCTGTCTGGGTGGGTCTGCCACTAGAATACAGAACCCGAAAGATAACTCAGAAAGTATCCCTAGGTTCTAAACAGGTGATGTTCTTATAAGGACAACTATGCATGCGTGACTCCGGGGTAAAGAAGCAGACAGAACAGTGATTATAATCAAGCAAGAGAGAGGACAAGGGCTGATTATTCACATTATTTTAGCTAAGCCTGCTCCTTCCCAGATTCTGGAGGCCCTTGCTCTAGTTGTCCTCTTGAATACCTTCACAGTTTGTACGGGAGGCTTCACACTCCCATGCCATAATTTCTCCTGGTCCTGTGGATGTTTGCTTACACAGGAGTTCTGATGCTGGGTCTTGGGGAAATAGGTGACATTTCTCATGAGGTATACTGTTTCCTCCCTCCAAATCTGGGGATAACATCTACATGCTGGGGCTAAGGGAGACTTTGAGATTGCCAGCTGCTCACTGCTCTGTAATTTTATTTCACTTTTAGTCATAATTTTGCTATCAACAGTCAAGACTGAGATTGTGACCATCCCTTCAAGGTTCTTCAATTCCTCCTCTTAAATATTTAAGTCTTCAGGGGTTTTGTTTTGTTTGTTTCGTTTTGAGACAGAGTTTCACTCTGTTGCCCAGGCTAGAGTGCTATGACATTATCACAGCTCACAGCAACCTCAAACTGGGTTCAAGTGATCCTCCTGTCTTGGCCTCCTGGAGTGGTAGGATTACAAGCATTAGCTACTGTGACCAGCCCCCTTAGAAGTGTTTTATTGTCAGTTTCTAAAAGGCTGGCCACAGTTGGCTAATATAGTGGTGGCTAACGTTCCTTAGCTTCTCCTTCCCAATTCTCAGCCAGCTCACCCTTGAATCTGCTCTAACTCTTCTTCTCTTTTGGCAGCATCAACAAAATAAAAGCTGTGACACTTGGTTTTGTAGGGGCAAAAGGAAAACCTCCCCTTTGCTCTCTGAAATTTTACTGAAAAATCAACTCAGAAAAGCAGATTAACTGGAGAAAAGGCATACAAATGTATTTGATTCTAGTTTTATATGACGTGTAAGCTTTTTTTCTTTTTTTTTTTTTGAGACAGAGTCTCATTATGTCACCCTTGGTAGAGTGTGGTGGCATCACAGCTCACAGCAACCTCAAACTCTAGGGCTTAAGTGATTCTTTTGCCTCAGCCTCCCAAGTAGCTGGGACTACAGGTGCCCACCACAACGCCTGGCTATTTTCTTGTTGCTGTTGTCATTGTTGTTTAGCAGGCCCGGGCCGGCTGGAACCTACCAGCTTCAGTGCATGTGGCTGGTGCTGTAACCACTGTACTACTGGCGCCAAGCTAGACATGGGAGCTTTCAGAATAAAGACCAGATGCAGACAGGTGTCATGGCCATGACTATAATCCCAGCACTTTGGGGGCTGAGGATTTCTGTAGCCTGGGAGTTTGAGATCAGCCTGAGCAACATAGTGAGACCCCTGTCTTTACAAAAAATTACAAAACTTACCTGGGCATTATGGTGTGTGCCTATAGTCCCAGCTACTTGAGAGGCTGAGGCAGGAGGATCCCTTGAGTGGAAGAATGTGAGGTTGTGTAACCAGCTCCATGAAAACATTTCCATGACCCCTGTATGATTTTTATAATCCTCTCCTTAAATGACTACTTGACCATTTTTTGGGGGGTAGGGCTTCGGCCAATGACCTTTTTTAGGTTTTTCCCAGAAGTAGTGGATTATTTGCAAGACAAAGGAGCTGAGATTCTGAAGGCCTCATAGGGCAGACTTCCTGACACCAAGACTTACCATCCCCGCTTGACCTGCTCTATGGCACATGGCCCCTCTTTAAACTCCTCATGATTTCTATTAGTTGGGGAGCTGGATTTGAGGAAACTTCTTTCCTTCTCCTGACAAGACGTTTGCCATTCAAAACCTTCCAGTTGGCTTGGCAGCTGTAGCTAAGCGGTTAGGGTGCTGGCCACATGCACCAGGGCTGGTGGGTTTGAACCCTGCCTGAGCCTACTAACAAACAAACAAAATAGGGGACATTGTGGTGGGTGCCTGTAGTTCTAGCTATAAGGGAGGCTGAGGCAAGAGAATTGCTTGAGCCCAGGAGTTGGAGGTGGCTGTGAGCTGTGATGTCACGGCACTCTACTGAGAGCAACATACTGAGACTCGGTCTCAAAAACAACAACAACAACAACAACAACAACAAATCTTCCCGTCTTCCTTGACAACTCCTGTTTTCCCAATAATTGGATGTTCATGTGACAAACTGGACATAGGCCAAAATCCACTTGTAATTTTAGTAACAGTTGCAATGAACTTTAATGACACCACTGCACTCTAGCCTGGACAACTAGGCAAGACCCCTTCTTGATAAAAAAATAAATAAATACTCATTCCCCTCAATGGGATACAGAAATTTATATACTACATTGAGATTATAGGAAGAATAAGGGTTGGATCATATTCTGCTGTTTGTTCTGCTGTCTGGGTGGGTTTGTCACTAGAATGTAGAACCCAAAAGGTATCTTAAAAATTCTCCCTATAGCTCAGTGCCTTTAGCTCAATGGCTAGTGAAAGATGGCACTCGACGGGCACAAAACCTCACAGACCACTAAGGCTTGTACGAAAGGTCTTTCTTTATTGGTGGGGAAGCTGCAGAGCAGCATTAAGGGGGGGCAGGGAGAGAGAGAGGGAGAGAGAGAGAGAGAGAGAGAGAGGGAGAGAGAGAGAGAAGACACACGGGGGGACACGGGGGAGAGGAGGAGGAGAAGAGAAGTGAAGAGAGAGAGAAAACAAAAGACAAGAGCATCTTATATAGACTCGGTTAGGGGAGGTGTCGGGATGGTTGAACAGCCAATAAGGTGTTACCACTCTGGCGTGAAGAGTGGTAGGGGGTAGGCCATAAGTTTGAGCTTTTCAGTGGATAATCGGGCTAGGGAGCCAAAGTGGTGCAATTATCTAACAGCTAGGGCACCAGTCACATAAACCAAGGGCTGGTGGGTTTGAATCCAGCCGGGGCCTGCCAAACAACAATGACAACTACAACAAAAAAAATAGCCAGCTGTTGTGTCGGACGCCTGTAGTCCCAGCTACTTGGGAGGTTGAGGCAAGAGAATCTCTTAGGCCCAAGAGTTTGAGGTTGCTGTGAGAGTGATGCCACGGCACTCTACCCTGGGTGACATAGTAAGACTCTGTCTGAAAAAAAGTAAAAAGAAAAAAGAAAAAAAGATTCTCCCAAGGTTCCAAATAGGTATGAAAGGAAGGAGACAAGGAATTCTGTCAAGGGGCAATAAATGTTAACTAGGGATAATTCAATAGGTTTAAAGAACTTTCAAAGGTCTGGGACAAAGTTTGTTGGGACTGCAGAATGGACAATGTCTTGTAATGAAATTTGTCCAGATTTGTTTACAGACTTTAGACTTTTTTTCCTGTGATAGGGGTTCAGTTAATGAAAACTCATGGATGGACTAGAGGGCATTTCCTTCTTCTTTTGTAGGTTCAGGCATTAGGCTGATGAGGTCATTTCAGAGAACAAACTTATCATATGCTTTGGGAGAAATGGTAAAGAGGGGACAGGTCCGAGAGAACCTGAGGCTTTTTTTCTCAGTTCAGAATGTAAAAAGTGCCATGTTTGATGTCAACAAATGAAAAAACATACCTTGTTCATGGTTGGGAAGAATCAATATTGTCAAAATGTCTATACTTCCCAAAGCAATATACAATTTCAATGCAATGCCTATTAAAGCTCCACTGTCATATTTTAAAGACCTTGAAAAAATATTGCTTCGTTTTA
>CAUYRH010010298.1:0-12500 GCA_963574655.1 Perodicticus potto
GAGATTTTGTAAAGTTGATGATATTTCAGTACTTGATATAGGTCTATTCAATATTTCCAGTTCTTTTTGGCTGAGTCTAGGAAGGTGGCCTGTTTCCTTGTATTGGTCTATTTCTTCCATATTTCCACATTTTTGAGAATAGATTTTTTTTATAGTATTCGTTAAGGATTTTTTTCAATTTCTGAGGTATCTGTTGTTATTTCGCCTTTATCTTTTCTGATTGATGGTATTAGGGATTTTACTCTTCTCTTTCTGGTTAGGTTACCTGAGGTTTATCAATTTAATTAATCTTTTCAAAGAACCAGCATTTTGATTCATTGTTCTTTTGAGTAATTCTTTATTTTCGATTTCATTTAATTCTGCTCTAATTTTGGTTATTTCTTTTCTTCTGGTGGGTTTGGGGTTGGAATGTTCTTCCTTTTCCATTTTCTTCAGATGTCCCATTAAGTTGTTGACTTCTCCTTCCATTCTTTTCAGGAAGACTTGCAATGCTATAAATTTCCCCCTTAGGACTGCCATTTTAGTATCCCACAGGTTCAGATAATTTGTGTCTTCATTGTCATTTTGGTCCAAAAAATTGTTAATTTCCTTCTTAATCTCATCTATGAGCCAGGTATCATTTACCATAAGGTTATTTAGTTACCATGTCTTTGTTTGGGTGTGAAGATTTCTGTGGTTGTTGAGTTCATCTTTTATTCTGTGGTGGTCTGAGAAAATACAAGGAATAATTTCTATTCTTTTAATTTTGATGAGGTTAGACTTGTGACCTAACATGTGATAAGTCTTGGAAGATGTTCCATGGGCTGATGAGAAGAATTTGTATTTAGTTTTATTAGGATGAAATGTTCTGTTGATGTCTATTAAGTCCGTTTTCTGTAAGGTTTAAGTCCAAGTCCACGTCCAAAATATATTTACTTAGTTTAATATTGGAGGATGTATTCAACACTGCCAAAGGGCTGTTAATATCTACAACTGTTATGGTGCAGGCAGATGTCAAGCTGTTCATCACTCTTAGGGTCTTCTTTTTCTTTTACTATTTTTTCTTTTATTTTTTTTATTTTTTATTGAGTCATAGCTGTGTACAATAATTCAGTCATGAAGTACAGTGTGCAGGCTTCACATACAATCGGAGATATTTTTATCAACCTGATTGATATAACATTCATGATATTTTCTCATTTACTATGTGAAAACATTTTTGTTCCATATTTAGAAGTTTTCTACTGACCCTTCAAATATGCATCACAAGTGTGATCTCACCCTTTATCCTCTCTCCCCCCACCCTCTCCCTCCCTTTCCCTCCCTCTCCCCTTTCCCCATCTTATTGTGCAATAAATGGGTTGAAGCCTTCGCTTGAAAGATGTAAATTTGCTTCATATTAGGAGTGTATACATTGGATAATTTTTCTTCCATTCTAGAGATACTTTGCTAAGGAGAACATAAATTGAGGAGTACTCTGCTTGAGTGCATAAATGTTAATATTTGAAATCTCATTATGTTGAGTGTTTCACTTGACAAATAAGAAGTGACCATCCTTATCTTTCCTTACCATTGTTGCTTTAAAGCCTATTGTATCTGCAAATAAAATTGCTGCTTTTTTCTGATTTCCTGCTTTTTCTAATTTCCATTTTGCCTGATTTAGAGATGTCCAACCCTTCACCTTGAGTCTATTTTTATCCTTCAGGTAAGGTGAGACTCTTATATGCAACAGATATCTGGTCTGAGTTCATGTGTCCAGTCCACCAACCTATGTCTCTTTAGAGGACAATTTTAGCCATTCACATTAATTCAAAGCGTGATAGTGTTTTGGGTATCACATTTTCCAAATATTTAGTGTATATTTTTAGTCCTTAGCCTATTGTAGAAGTTAGATTTTGTTCCAAAGATTCTGTATGAGTTTACTTTGACCATGGACCATTCTGCTGGTCATTATGGAGGATAGGACTAAGAATATCCTGGAGAGCTGGTTTAGTTATGGAAAATTTCTTCAGCATGTTTATGCCAATAAAGTATTTGATTTATCCATCATAGATCATTTTAGTTTATCTGGAAACAGGATCCTGGGCTGGAAGTTATTTTGTTTAAGAGATTGAAGGTCGAAGACCAAACTCTTCTGTCTTGGAAGGTTTAGGCTGAGAAATCTGCAGTCATTCTGATATTTCTCCCATTGTATGTAATGCTTTTCTTACATCTGGATGCTTGCAGAATTTTCTCCTTCATCTTAACTTTGGCAAAGTTAATTACAATATGCCAAGGAGATGCTTTATTTGGATTGTGTCATGCTGGGTTTCTGAAACTGTCTGCTATCTGTATTTCAATATCCCTTGCAATGCTTGGGAAATTCTCCTCCATAATCTCTTGGAGTAAAGCATCTGTGCCCTTAGGACCATCCTTTTCTCCTTTAGCAATTCCTATAAGATGAATGTTTGATCTTTTCTTGTATTCCCACAACTCTCTCAGGGAAAGATCAGTTTTTGTTCTCCATCTCTCTGCCTGTGGAACATTTGGGCACATTCAAAAGCTTTGTCTTCGATTTCAGAAATCCTTTCTTCTGCCTCTTCCACTTTTTTACTGAGGTATTCTACTAAATTTCTGAGCTCCTTGAATAATGTTTTCATATCACTGAGCTCTGCCATCTGCTTTGTCATTTTGTCAACATCCTTGGTAAATTTGACTTGGAATTCATTTATTTCTTGAGACAATTTTGTACAACTTTTTGAATCTCAATATCCATCTTTTCCTACAATTTATTCATCTTATTTGCCATGCATATTCACAATTCTATTCCTGGCATTTCAGCCATTAGTTTATGAATGGCATCTTCTGACATATCCCTTTAGTCATTACTTGAGGGAATTGATTTACTCTGATTATTAATCTTACCAGAGTTCTTCCTCTGGTTCTGCCCCATGTTTATTTTCTGTAGTTTGGGTATTAAAACTGGAAGGGTGTGATTTAATTGGGGATTCCAGGAATGTAGTTAACTACCCCTTTACCAAAGAGCAGGGATTGGTGATTGTGGATTTTTCCTTACACCCTTACAAAGGTCTTTTTCAGATCTGCAGCTAGAGACTCTGAGGATCAAATTGATGTGATAGGGCTAGCTGGCTCTGACTTGTAGTCAGCCAGCCTCTATCAAATCCTATTGAAGATAGATATAGGCTAAAAGATAAGGCTAAAATCTCAGGTAGGAGAATTTACAGGAAACTGAGATCCCCCACCCCTCCCAGCAACTATTGCAGGAAGAGTCAGTTCTTGCCTGGTCAAAACAAACTCTGTTCAACCTTCAAGGGTCCCCGGATGGATTGCCCAAGTCAATAGCTCCAAAAGCAATTATCATAGGCAGTACAATTTACTGCGAGAGTTCAATTGGTGACCAGCTACCTGGTGGTAGGGTTCCATATGCAGCTTAGACCCAGAAACCCCAAATGCTGGAGTTTGGATCTCTCTGGTGATCAAGGGGTTAGGAAGGTTTGCCCAGGTCAAGAGTCAAGCCAGAGGAATTGGTTCCTCCTTTCCCACCCTATGCTGCAGCCTCGCCCTAACCTTGGTAACCCCACAGGGCTGTGGCCTGGCTCCCTTCACTGGGTGGAACACACAGGGATATGGGCCTGCCTGAGCCAAGGAGGATTAGTGCCTCCTCTGTGTAATACTCTGCCACAAGAGCAGCCTCATGGGTCTGAAACCTGGCTTTCTCTAGTGTTCAATGGCTTCTGAGGAGTGTATCAGCAGTCTTGGTCCCTGGGTGTGTTCACTGTCATTCACTTGCTGGCATTGCCATAGAGTTTATTTTGTGCTCACCAGTGTCTCTGACCCGACCCTGACCTGCCAGGGGCAGATACCACTCCCGGGCCTCTTGGTGCTCAAAGCTATTGTGACTCAGTCCCAGCCCTGCCATGGGCTGATGCCACAGCCACACATATTCTTATGGAGTTTCCATTTCTGTCTCTGCTGACCTCTGTGGTGGGCCGGGCTTAATTAGAGCTCTTTGAGGGTGCATCTCAGTCCCAGCCCCACCCCAAGCTGGTGCCCACCACATGTATTCTTGTGGATTTTGCCACTCTGTCCCTGCTATGCTCCACCATGGGATAAGTGTATTTTTAGTCCACAAAAGCTGCAACTCTGACTCAGCCCTACCCAGGGTGGTAGCCACCACTGTGTGTGTACTTTCTTCTCAGTCCAGGCCACATCGCACCTGGGCAGGTACCACTTTAGGTATACCCCCAGCTCATGGAGCCTGTAGTTTTGTCCCAGGTCTGCTCCACCCATGGCTGCCCCCAGGGTAGAGGACTGGCTCCCTCTGGTTTCCAAGAGAAATGGGAAGTTTTTGTCCAAAATATGACCTGGGGTGGGAGTCCTGTTGCTGCCGCCACCACTGTGCTCTGTGGTGGGCCACATTACTCCATCTCCCACTTGGCTCCCTACATCCACAATCCCTACTTTACACCTGTGCTGCTGTTTCAGCACAGACTTGTAGCAGCCCATGCCATGCCCGCACCTCTCAAGAAATTGCCCAACAATCTGGACTCCACAGGGGACAGATTTCCAGACCTCAGGGTGAGGGTGGGGGTGAGTTGGGAGTTCAGAATTGCAGGTAGAATATATGTTCCATTTTATGCCTAGAGGGAGAATGCCTAGGATCCCAAGTGGGTCTCTCTGGGGAAGGAGATCCGGGTTTTAGCAGCTCTCTCCCATGGGATAAAAAGCGAGTTCTGAACTCTGCTCACTTGTTTGTAGAAAGCTCACTGTGAGCACTTCTCGTGGGGGAGGGGGCTCTCATTCACTTGATGATGGGTTTTGTACCTATAGTTTGTTTCCTTGGGGTTGTAGCTCACCTCAGCAGGGGTGAAGTGCACTTCTCAATCTTCTTTCCTAGTTAAGCTCTAAACCATCAGTTTTCTTGAGAAACTTCTATCCTTTAGCTCTCCTTCTGGATGGGAGCCTCTGTGGAAAGATGGCTCCAGTTGACACCTCTCCTGGATCATATTCTTCTTAGTAAAGTTTCTCAAGAATGGAAGAAAAAATATCCAATGTACTCAATACTATTATGAAACCAATATATAATTGCCCACACTTTCACATGAATGATCAAACACAGTTATAGCTGAGAAAGAAGGAGAGAAAAGGATGGCGGGGGAGGGGAGGAGGTGAACAGGTGGAAGGAGGGTAATTGGTGGGACCTCACCAATTGTGCATATTGCAAGGGTGCACATCAAATATATTAAGAGTAGAGTATAAATGGCTAAACACAACAATTAAATAAGTGAGGCGAAGGTTATGTTAATCAGTTTGATGTAAACATTCCAATTATTCCCCATAAATGCACTTATGTACACATTTATGATCTAATTTAAAAAAAAGAAAAAAAAAAGAAACTCAGCCAGCATTTTGTGGCATGCAACCAACACAATGCCAGATAGGGACCATCCCTGCTGCCTGAAATTCAGTCCTATAGAAGCCCCATTTAAAGACATATGAATGGACTGTACTGAATTGTCCAAATATAGAGGAAATTGGTACTTACTAGTTCTGGTCTGCATGCAGTTAGATATGTAAAAGCCTTCCCCAGAAGGATAAAAAACTCTCCTGAAGTATTAAAAATATTGCCCAGAGAAATTATCCCATGGTTTAAGTTGCCACTCTGGTTTAAATTTGACAATGGACTAGCTTTCATAATAAAAATAGTACAAATGATAGTTATAGCTTTAAATATCACCTAAACACTATATATTGGGCAGAATAAACAGTGCCATAAGAACTGGAATTGTTAAACTCTGTCAGGAAAGAAAGCTTAATGGGATACAGGCCTTGCCACCGGTCTTATTCAACCAGGCCTCCATCAATCCTCTGGAATTTAGCAGAGAGTCCTAAAAGAATTAGAAAAGACTAAATTGAACATGCAGTTAGAAGATTTAGAAAGAATAGCAAGGAAGGTCTCCACTTGTGTAATTAACCATGTCCTGTTTAGTCTTTTGTATTTGTACATCCTTTCTTTCTGGGACATGAAGGAGATCAAGTCTAAGTCAAGAATCCGAATCTCAAACTAAGGTAGAAAGAACTCTACACTATCATTTGACCCCACACAACAGCTAAGGTGAAAGGAATCTCCTCCTGGATTCGTCACAGCCAGCTGAAGAGAGCTTCATTGTTCCATGGAAAGCAATGGTAACTTTTAAGACGGTCAACAAGCCCTGCGCCAGCCACATACTGGGAGATGGCTAGTCAACACATGGCCAAAGTCTGAGGAAGCTCCTTGTGGGACTTGCCTTAATGGGACTTTAAGCTTTGGAAAAAGGGGGGAAATGTAATCTGTATACCCACACCACTGAGATAGGACAAAGGGTAACCCTTTTATAGTTTTTATAAATGCAAAAACATCTAGAAGGAAAGTTGCACTCATAATCAAATACAGTACTAAACAGAAAACACAGGGAAAAGTGAAAACCCATATATATATTAGCCCCCTCACCATGGTCCAATTAAGGCCTACATAGAGAACCCAAGAGAATCACAGTCCCCCAATTCTAAATACTGCTACAGACCAGGGAAATAGGAAAACCCAGCTAAGAGATTCTAAAATGTAATGTCTGCAGTGCCATGCAAAGGTACTGCAACAGAAGAAGCAAAAAATTCCTAGTCAGTCCTGGTTCCAAAGGTTATTTAATAACCCCCCACCATGTGACTACTTTAGTCACCAGCTTGACCAAACCAGTTGCTTTCCTCCTGTTAGAACTTCTCATAAGACCATATATACTCAAGTAAATAATAAATTTCCTTAATCAACAAATAAACCACAGTAAAAATCATAATAATAAGAACTTGGTACAGCAAAATTCCTGCAAAAGTCATAGCTATAATTTAATTAAAAAAAGAAAAAAGCCCAAGATGTACTGAGTCAGAATCTCTGAGGGGAGGAGCCTGTGTGTCTGCATCTTATGTTACAATCATGCTAAGATTTGACAACTGTTGGTGCAGCAGAACAAATCTATATTTTCTGTTTAGTCTCTAATCTGTCACAATTTAACAATAAATCATTCCCTGGTCAAAAAAAAAAAAATCAGTCAATGATTTGACTGGACATGAGACCAGTGAGAAAAATGAAAGGCCAAACTGACCCCAATTCAATTTGCATTTTCTTAGACCCTCCCCTTCAGCACCGCCTTCAGCACATAGATCGTGCAGAAACGGGCTGTTAAACAGATATATAATGTGGAGACAGTGGATTCTCCCAGAGTAACAGCAGACTCTTACAAAACCTTATTCCTATCCTCAGTTCCCCTGGTAAATAACCAGCCCCCAACTCTGTAAATCTAACCTTGGCAAGATTCCACCTCCCTCCCTCCCCATGTAACTGAAAAAAGGTATAACAACCCCATTCCTTTGTGAAGCTTTGCCAAGAATTTGGGGTCTGCACCTATCTCGGTCAGCTAGCCAATAAAGGACCCCATAACTAATTTGAACTTAGTGTGTGGGAGTTTTCTCTTCAATTCCACTCATGTTGAGTGCAAGAGAGAGACTCTTATCTGAACTTTAGACCTCCACCAACAGCTGGACCACAGCCTCCTGAGCTTGTCTGGGCAGGTGGTGCTCAGTGCTCTGAGTGTCTTTATCTGAGCTCTGGGCCCATGCTATCTACAGAGCTGCAGCCCTCAGTGCTCTCTCATGAGCTCTGGGCCATTGCTGTCATCTGGGGAGCCTTGTGAGCTTGATTTGGTGGGAGGAGCCAGCACTGGCAGAGTGACTGTAATTGGAACTCGGGGCCAGTACTGCCTACTGATTCTTGTCCCTCTGGAAACACTGTCTGGGGCTGCAGATTCACCAATTGTCTGCCTTTGTTAGTGCAACAGTGGCAATGCAACAGTGCAGAGTGGACTCATCAGGGACAATCTATCAATTTAACTAAAAAAGTATAATTAACAATTAAAAAAGAGAAAAATATGAAAAAGTTGAAAATATTCATGAGGAGGAATCAGCTGAAGAACTCTGGCATCATGAAAAATCAGAGTAGATCAATGCCTCCCAGGGACATCAAAGAAAATACAACAGATAATCCCAACTAAGAGAAATTGCTGATATATCAGAAATAGAATTTAGACTATGGATGGCAAATAAGATAATTATAATGAATGAAAAGAAAGATACAGAGAACCAAAAAATAGTTTATAAGGTGTCTCAAGAAATTAATGTATTCAAAGACAAAGTCACCAAAGATATGAACATAACGAAGAAAGATATAGCAGAGCTTAAGGAATTGAAAAAGGTATTTGAAGAGCTTCAAAATACAGTAGACTCCCTCAGAAATGGAGTTAAGCAGTGAGAAGAAAGAATCTCAGATAAAGAAGACAAGACTTTTCAACTATCTGAAGCATTCAAAGATGCAGAACAACGGAGAAAAATAACAGAATATTCTCTGAGAGAGTTATGGGATCATTCCAGGAAATTAAACATCTGAATTATAGGGATTCCTGAAGGAGAAAAGGTTGGTCCCAAATGTACAAATTCTCTTCTCTAAAACATTATGGCAGAGAATTTCCCAAGTATTATAAGAGACACAGAAATTGAGATAGTAGATAGTTTCAGAACCCCAGCACAACTCAATCAAAACAAAATTTCCCAGACATATTGTAATTAATTTTGCCAATGTTAATATGAAGAAGAAACTTCTGCAAGCAGCCAGACATAAGAAAAGTATTACTTACAAAGGAAAAGTATAAGGATGACTTCAGATCCTTCAGCTGAAACTTTCCAGGCCAGAAAAGGATGGTCATCGACCTTCAACCTTCTTAAACAAAACAATTTTCAGCCTAAGATCATATACCCTGCTAGACTTAGTTTCATTTCTGATGAAGAAATCAAATGCTTCACTGGCATCCACATGCTAAGGAAATTTGCCATGACTCGACCAGTTCTTCAGGAAATACTCAGACCCATTCTTCATAACAAGCAAAGTAAACCTACCCATAAATTAAAGAACAAAGCCTAGCTTCCACAATGGTGAGAGGCATAACATTAAGCTGTGAACATCTGACAAACAAGATGGCCGAATCTCTGCCACATCTATCAGTATTCTCAATTCATGTGAATGGATTGAACTCTTCTTTAAAGAGGCATAGGCTGGCCAACTGGATACAAAACTTAGGCCTGATATCTGTTGTCTACAAGAAACTCACCTTACCTCAAAGGATAAATCAAGACTCAAGGTGAAGGGATGGGCAACAATATTTCAGGAAAACGAAATCAGAATAAAGCTGGGGTCGCAATCTGGTATGCAGATACAATGGGACTCAAACCAACAAAAACAATGAAAAACAAAGATGGACACTTCATACCCATCAAGGGAAACACAATATAAAGATTTTTTTCTTTTTCTTTGTTTTTTAGACAGAGCCTCAAGTTGTTGCCCCAGATAGAGTGCCATGGCATCACAGCTCACAGCAACCTCCAATTCTTGGGCTCAAGTGAGTCTCCTGCCTCCACCTCCCAAGTAGCTGGGACCACAGGTGTCTGCCACAATGCCCGGCCATTTTTTTGGTTGCAGCCATTGTTGTTTGGTGAGCCTGGGCTGGATTTGAACCTGCCAGCTCAGGTGTATGAGGCTGGTGCCTTAGCCCATTGAGCCACAGGCAGCGAGCCAATATAAAGAGATTTTAATAGTTAACATCTATGCACCCTATCTGACTGCTCCTCAATGTATAAAACAAATTCTAACTGATCTGAATGAGGTGGTACCATATCTTCCCACACTATAATAATTGGAGATTTTAACACAACATTGGCAGTACTGGACAGATCCTCCAAGCAGAAAGTAAACAAAGAAGTAAAAAACTTAAACAAGACCCTATAACGAATGGACATAACAGACATTTATAGAACAATTTATCCTAACAAAAACAAATACACATCTCCATAAGCCCATGGATCATCTTCCAAAATTGATCGTATCTTAGGTCCCAAGGATAACCTAAACAAATCCAAAAGAATAGAAATTCTCCCCTCTATCTTCATAGACCATCATGTAATAAAATTTCAACTTAGCAGCAACAGAAACCTTTATACTCAAATAAAATCATGGAAGCAAAACAAACTTATGCTGAATGATTTCTGAGTCATAGCTGAGATCAAGAAGGAGATCATTAGATTTCTAGAACAAAAAGATAATGAAGACACAAACTATCAATGACTGTGGAATTTTGAAAAGGTTGTCCTTAGAGGGAAATTTATAGCATTAGATGCCTTTATCAAGAAAACAGAAAGAGAGTAAGTCAGCAATGTAATGGACCATCTCAAGCAACAGGAAAAGGAAAAACAATCTAATCCCAAACCTAGCAGAAGAAAAGAAATAACCAAAATTAGAGCAGAAGTAAAGGAAATTGAAAACAAAGGAATTATTCAGAAGACCAGCAAAACAAAAAGTTGTTTCTTTGAAAAGATTAATGAAACAGATAAGCCCTTGGCTGGACTAACCAGTAACAGAAAAACAAGGTCTCTACTAACTACAACCAGAAATGATAAAGGGGAAATAACAACAGATACCACAGAAATATGAAAGATTCTCTACAATGAGTAGAAAAACTCTATTTCCATAAATAAGAAAATATAGAGGAAATAGTCCTATATCTGGAATCACAATACCTTCCAAAACTAAGCCAGGAATATTTAGAAATCTTGAATAGACCAATATCAAGTACTGAAATAGCATCAATTATACAAAATCTTCCAAAAAAGAAAAGTCCTGGATCAGATAGTTTCACACCAGAATTCTGTCAAACTATCAAAGAGGAGCTAGTTCCTATAATGCATATCCTTTTCCAAAATATAGAGGAAGAAGGAATCCTCCTTGGCACATTTTATGAGGCCAATGTCACATTGATCCCCAACGGACCCAACAAACAGGAAAACTATAGACAAATATCATTAATGAATATGCAAAAATATTCAACAAAGTATTAGGAAACAGAATACAACCACACATTAAAAGGGTTATGCACCATGATCAAGTGGGTTTTATCCCAGAGACACAAGGTTGGTTCAACATACACAAGTCTATAAGTATAATACACCACATAAATACAATCAAAACCAAAGACCATATGATTCTTTCAACTGATGAAGAAAAGGCTTTTGACAATATCCAGCATTCTTTCATGATAAAAACACTCAAGAAAATAGCCTTAGAAAGAACATTCGTTAAGCTGATAGAGGCTATCTACAGCAAATGCACAGCCAATATGATATTGACTGGAGCAAAACTGAAAGTATTCCCCTTGTAATCTGGAACCAGAAAAGGATGCCCACTGTCTCCACTGCTATTTAACATAGTGTTAGAAGTCCTGGAAATCATAGTCATGCAAGTGAAGGAAATCAAAGGAATCAAAATGGGGTCAAACTCTACCTGTTCGCAGATGACATGATCTTATACTTGGAAATCACCAGGGACTCAAATACAAAGCTCTTAGAAGTGATCAAGGATTATCGCAGTATATTAGGTACAATACCAATACCCATAAATCATTAGCCTTCATATATGCCAACAATTGTCAAGCTGATAACAAAAGGAATGTATCCAACAAAAGAAGTGAAAGATTTCTATAAAGAGAATTATGAAACTTTGAGAAAAGAAATAGCAGAAGTTGTTAACAAATGGAAGAACCTACTATGCTTATGGCTGGGAAGAATCAATATTGTTAAAATGTCCGTACTACCCAAAGCAATCTATAGATTTAGTGTGATCCCCATCAAAGCACCAATGTTGTAATTTAAAGATCTTAAAGAAATAGTACTTAGATTCATATGGAGCCAGAGAAAACTTGAATAGCAAATAAAGTTATTAGATATGAAAAAAATTCTGGAGGCATCACAATGTCATACTTCAGGTTATATTACAAGGATATAGTGACCAAAACATCATGATACTGGCATGAAAATAGAGATATAGATCTATGGAACAGGATAGAGAATCTAGAGATGAACTCAGCCACATATCGTCACTTCATCTTTGAAAACTCTAAGAAAAACATGCATTGGGGAAAAGAATCCTTATTTAACAAATGGTGCTGGAAGAACTTGTTATCCACATGCAGAAGACTGAAACTGGACTTGTACCTCTCACCATTGACAAAAATCTATTCTCATTGGATAAAAGATTTAAATTTAGGACACAAAACAATAAAAATTCTAGAAGAGAGTGTGTGGAAAACACTTGCAGATATTGGCCTAGCAAAAATCTTTATGAGGAAGATCCCCTAGCAATCGCAACAACACTAAAAATAAATAACTGGGACTTGATCAGGCTAAAAAGTTTTTGCACAGCTAAGAGTAGCACAAACAGAGCAAACAGACAGCCCTAAGAATGGAAGAAGATTTTTGCATGTTATGAATCTGGCAAAGGCCTGATAACTGGAATCTGCAGAGAACTCAAATTAAGCAACAGGAAAAGTGCAAACAACCTTTTCTATAAGTGGGCAAGAGGTTTGAACAGAAACTTCTCTGAGGATGGCAGA